>OZ035961.1:63974743-64149743 GCA_964034945.1 Chrysopilus asiliformis | reverse complement strand
TGAAGTGAATTAATGAGAATGGCATTCTGCACAATTTTGTCTTTTACCGTTATCCGTTATCTTTTACCGTTATTGAGATATTTTCATTAATATGTAAAAAATCATATGTTTGCGAATAATTTGCAAACTAACGTTTTTTCGACAAATCAGTTAAAAGGATAATTAAAGATGTTAACATTTTCTACATTTTTGCCATTTACCGTAAATTGATATCTTTTACAGTTCTCAAGTTATCTCAAATTTTGTACGTTTTTGATATTTTTGAATAAACCAAGAATTTATTGGGAGGTCGTTTTAGGTCGACAACGCGACAGGGCTCTAGCGTAAATTGCGCAGGGTCGTAGATTTTGTAGAAGAAAGTTTTGTGTTGACCACAACTGATATTTTTTCTTGGCATTTGTTGTCGACAGTTTTAGTGGGTTACTCATGAGGAGAGTGACAAGTGAAAAGAGAAAACGAATATCAGTTGAAAATGTCAACATATTTCTTATTTATAAAAAAAATAATGTCAGCCAGAGCTTAGGGGAAGGCCCTTTAATGCCGAAGCACAGCATGTTGCGCTGCGCCCTAAATGCCATTCGGACGTAGCTAGATCACAAAAAGTGCAGGAGCGCATTGAAATGACGAAAATATTGTATGATGCTGAAGTGACAAGCAGATTTTTTTAAACATAACCTATGTTTTTTTATTTGACATGACGCCAGCTATTCGCCTCTAGTCAACGACATGTTCAATTTTTAAACAGCGGAGCTTTGGCATATCAAGAGGATAACAAACACTTAAGTAGAGCACACATCTATCAGTTTTCCATCAGTTTTTGGGAAACTGATGGGAAACTGATTGGTGTGAACATAAAAGCAGACGACTGATAGGCAACCACGAAAAAATTCGTGGGCAAAACAGTTTTTTTTTAAAAACTTATGGCCAACTGATTGGTGTGAACGTGTTGCTGTCAATCGCGTCAGTCGTATCGTGTCAGAACAGAACCAAATTTGTGTTGTTGTGTGTTATCGTATATTAAAATCTTTTTTAAGTGTTCAAAACGTGGTGTATTGATTATGTGTAACAATAATATCAGCAAAAATGGAAAAACTCAATTCTTATTGGAATTTATAAGCGGCTACATGGAGTTGACTGACATCTTAAAGAAAATCAAACCAAATGCTTCACAGGAAGACGTAAAAACAAATTAACACTTTTTCGAAAGTTTGTATCCGTTTTTCTAATTATAGACGTCACTAAATCCAATAAAAATTCATAGTTTTCGTTGTTCATTCTGAAATAGTTTTTGAAATACGCTTTCTCTTTATTATTCATCCTCACTGTTTGAACTCTACAACCAAAATGAATGGATACTTTTCACAAAAAACTGTCAGTTGCAACTGATAGATGTGAACGCTTAACTAGATGAAAAAAAAACTGATGGAAAACTGACGAGTACCGCAACAGTCGCGACTGATCGAAAACTGATAGATGTGTGCCCTACTTTAAGCGGATAGTTCTCATTTAAAAACATGAAGGACCATCAAGAGTTTAATATATGCCCTGCAGGTCTAGTAGAGGCTCGTCCATGTTTACACGACAACGTTCGGTCCGATTATCACATGAGCCACGTCCAAGAGCGAGCATGATCAGAAATTTCAAAAGAGATTGGGGAAGGCGGTAAAGATAGAAATTTGGCCTTTATGAAAACAATTTAATTATTATCAATATAATTTTATAAATCGACAACAAATCTTTAAACACAGAATCTTTTTTCATCCCCTAATGAACCCTCAGGAGTGAAAAAAATCAATGGAAACACCTTATCAGTATCAAAATAAAATGGGAAATTTGATTCTGGTCCTGGTAATGGATATGGTTCGGGCATGTTTAAAATTCCAGTAGACAATAGTTTTAGTGCTCTACACTATTTCGGCCATACACGCCAACATCAATAGTCAAAAAACGTTCATCTGCATCTGACACAGCCAACAAAATGATAGGAAAAAGTTCCTCGTGTAATCGATAAACTGAGAACCTGATTTTGGTGGATGCCGGACTCTGATATGTTTTCCATCCACACTCTCAACACAGTTAGGTAAATTCCATTGGGAATATCTTTTGGCCGAATCTTACCATGTTTGTCTAGTAGGAGTAGAGGATGCTTTAGTTGTTGAACGAGCCAAATGAGTTCTGAAGTTTCTGCAATTATTTCCCTGAAAGTAGTATGTTCTCTCAAGAAATAGCATGACAGGCTGCAATGTTTCAAAATAGCTGAAGAGGAAAATATAAGATACTAGGGGCTGCGCCCCGAACCGCTTCGCGGTTCACCCCCCACATGATACGCGCCCGCGCGTTTAATTTATCTATCTATATCTATACTGAGAAATATCTGGACCTAGACACCCGACGAACATCTATGCCAAATTTAAGGCCAATCGCTTCAGTAGTTTCCCCGCAAAAGAGTAACATAGCGCGAAAACTAAGTTTCGAAATCACTTTACCCCCTCCCCTTACTCCCCCACCCCTCGCGCTACTTTTCCCTATGTCCACTCACTGGCGATGGACGAAGCCGGTGATGGATGTAAGGGGCATTGATTCGACGAACGCCTGTGCAAAATTTCAGAAAAAAATAAGATCTATCGGTTTAATTTACCTAATAATAATAAAACGTCTGCTCTTATAAAAGGTCTTTCAATAAGGACATAACAATTTTGTATTTTAATAAAAACGCACCCTAAAACTTTTTTTATGATCTGGTAATGCTAAAACGTCAGTCACGGTTCACATTTTTGTCATGGTGAAGTTCACGAACGAGCAATGCCACACAGCTGGTCAAACAATTGATCTATTGAAGGAGAAGTTCGGTAATCGTGTAATCTCGAGAAATGGTTCGGTCGAACGGCCACCTCGCTCATGCGATTTAACGCCGTTGGATTTCTTTTTATGGGGTTATGTTAAGTCGTTGGTTTATGCCAACAAGCCAACAACGTTAGAGGAGCTCAGGAACAATATCGAACGCGAAATTGCCAACGTTCCGGCCGATATGTGTGGAAGAGTGGTGGAAAATTGGCTCCAAAGAATCAATCAGCAAACGTGCTCGCGGTGGCCATATGAACGACATCGAATTTGATACTTAAATGTAACATGTCCACTACACCTGGAATAAATTTCAGCCCGATATATTATTCTGTGTTTTATTTAAATACAAAATTGTTATGTCCTTATTGAAAGACCCGATATTAGAAAAGCGCAGAGGAGGGGTTTTTAAAAAAATATTTCGGGGTAGCCGTGTATATTTTCTTTTGCTTCAGATTCTGAAATGCTTCTTCCCCCCGCCCCCATTGGGAAAGCTGGGGATTGGATAAAATTTCCAAAAACGAAAGAAGAATTGGAAATTGAAAAAAATGACTGTGCAAATTTTCGTTTCCATGTGCAATCGGTGCACATATTTTAACCCATTTTTCGCCGCTTCTAGACGCGTTGAAATTTTTTGATGAAAATTTGTGTGAACGCTACTTTTGGGTCGAATATGACTTTCAAAAAGTTTCAGAATTTTCCGACCAAAAGTTTTCCCGAAATTTGTGGTAATAATTCTTAACAACGGCGAACAGTCGATACTTTAATATGCTCAATATGTGTTTTTTTTTTCAGAAAATGGTGAAAAATTTTATTGATCATGGAATAAAAATAAGCTTAGGATTCGCTCTTACTCTTCATGGTTCTTTCCACGAAAACCTAAACAGAAATGCGAAAAAAGTTTTGTGGTAAGAATTCTTACACCAACGGCGAAAAACGCGGCCCTTTACGTTTCTGTGAAGGTTTTTTGCCTGTTTTATGGCAAAAAATGGGAAAATCTAATTAACACGTTTTTCATTTTACAGTCAAATAATTAAACAATCTATATTAGCACTGCAATCAATGAAAAAGTAATTTGATAAATTCTGATGAACATTTAAAGTTGTGGTAAGAATTCTTACCGGGTGGCGAAAAATGGGTTAATCAAGAGGCCGAACGTATTCGGAGATGAATTTATAAATCAAAAAGGTCTACATTCGTTTAATGTTCAACCAACCTGTAGTGGATAATTCAAAATGACACCTAAATCATGGGTCTATTATATTAGCAAATTCTCATTTCGAATTTTCCAACTTAGTTGAGCAAAGTAAACTGTTCAGCATAGATATTTAAGCAAATGGTCAAGTAGTTTGCTTTACTCGCATAACTTTGCTCGTGAGTAAACTCTGATTTTTATGTATATGGGCTAATATTTGGTTTTATTTTCTTTAGATGCAAAACGCTATTTTGCCTTGAGGGAAAACACGAGAAATCTCCTAGCGATGGAAATTTTCTACAATTTTATTAAATTGGGCTAAGAACAATCCTACCACTCATGACAAACCCCTAAAGCTTGTAGTACAATCCAAACTAAAACAAACTACTATTTTTAAATCAAAATAAACTAAAATGAAATTTTGCTTTATTCAATTACTATGTTTCAGTCATACAAGTAACTGCAGGTATTATAATTCATTTACTATTCGAAAAATGTGATTAGCTCAAAAATTAGAAATATTAACAGCCGGTTTCACAGTGGGAGCTTAAGCTTCGGCTTTGTTAAACTTATCCTGGTAGCTTAAGCTTTCGCTCATACAAGTGCTGTTTCACAGTTAAATTTTGTGTGTCGATTAACAAAACTCAGTTTAGTGAATTTAATAGGCCACTGTGTATTTCTGTAATCATAGTAAACAATATTTAGCTCCGTAAAATTTTTATTTTACGCAGCTAAATATTCATTTTAACACCGTTTTGACCTCAATTTTGAATTAACTCCGAAAAGGAGTCAAAAATTCACTCCAACTCCTTTTGGGAGTTATTTTCATTGTAAATGGTGTTCACGTTTAGAAGAGGCCTACCAATTGGCTTCAACAGCCTATTGGGAAGGCAAATGGTTTACGATTCGAGAGGTCCCATGTTCGAATCCCGGAAGAGACATGCAAACAGTCAATATTAACTTTGAAAACACGAAAAAAAAAACTCAAAACATCTCAAATGCTTACAAAAAAAGAGAATTTGCGAGGTTTTTTTTTGGGCCATCTAGTAAGTTGGTTTAACACCGAAAAATTGTTAAAAATTAACACCCATAGGGAATTGTTGTGAACTTCGTAGCCCGGAGTTCGATTTTCCCCGATAGGTGATGGACTCCCTCAAACTCCCTTTCGGTGCGTAATCGACTCCATTTTTTCGAGTGTTCGTGTGCTGCAACCGAGAAGATTCCATAGCGGAAGAAGCTTTCAGAATTTTATACTCGTTTTAGAATGAGTAAGCAGTTTGCGTTTACAATATAAAACTAGATAAGGTCTCAAATAGAAAACACAACAACATGGTACACTGTCGAAAAAACCGAGTCAATCACGCACTGAAACGGAGTTTGAGGGAGTGTTAAACCAACTTATTAGATGGCCCAAAAAAAACCTCGCAAATTCTCTTTTTTTGCAAGCATTTGAGATGTTTTGAGTTTTTTTTTCGTGTTTGCAAAGTTAATATTGACTTGTTTTTAACTTTTCTTGTATGCCTCTGCCGGGACTCGAACACGGGACCTCTCGAATCATAAACCATTTGCCTTCCCAATAGGCTGTTGAAGCCAATTGGTAAGCTTCTTCTAAACGTGAACACCCTTTACAATGAAAATAACTCCCAAAAGGAGTTGGAGTGAATTTTTGACTCCTTTTCGGAGTTAATTCAAAATTGAGGTCAAAACGGTGTTAAAATAAATATTTAGCTCCGTAAAATAAAAATGTAAAAATAACTCCGCGCTACGGTGTTAAACTTTTAGCTATGTTTTGAGGCGGAGTTAATTCGTCCCTGAATTTTTTCGCGAGTGAACAACCAGATAGTAGCATTCTTCATCACTTTCATCAAATAAATCTTCAAAATCACTATCCATTATTAAAAACTCAATTTAAAAACCAATAATAATAATATTTCACTGGACGATAAGCATGCTAAGCTTTAGCTTAAGTGCTCAAGTTTGGTGGCTTAAATAAACGGAAATTTAAACTCAGTTTAAGGACTAAACCAGCACTGTGAAACAGTAAAAACAGTTAAGCGAAAGCTTAAACCAAATTCGAAGCTTAAGCTCGCACTGTGAAACCGGCTGTAAGAATTAGAAAACGGTCGATATTTTTACTGTCTTGATTTTTGAGATTAAACTGTACTTACGTAGTATAGAAAATTTATATATTTTTATTTAATAAAATTTTTACATTAGCAAAGATTTATTTGAGAGCAAATAATTGGGGTTGATATAAATGTGAGATATTATGTATTTTTAAACCGACACCATTTTTTCTCAACTAATTACTAAGATAATGGTGAAAGGCAAAATCTAGAATGATAAAATACCCTCCTTACACAATCTAATGGCAAAAACTCGATATAAATTGGTGTAGTGTTTTAAGCGATACAAAGAGAGAGAGAGTTTTAGGCTGGAGAAGGGTAAATTCCGGTACACGAAAATGAATATGTCTAAAAATCCAACCGAATAGAAATCGGGTTAGTGGTTCACAAAATACGAGGAGAGAGATTTTAAGTAAGCGGCGTTTCTACGGCGCACTACGGGGTCAAAGAGCCATTCGGCGGCCAAAAATACAAATTTTGAGTTCTGCCTTTGAAGGATTTCGGTTATGTCATTGCGTTGAGAATACTTAGGAACCTAGAAATCCAAAAGGACACTCTCCTGGGACAAGTAATTTCCGAACGCCATGGGGTCAAAGTTGGTAAAATTTCTGGTTTTTCAATTTTCGAATTTTCAACAAATTTTTTGAACTTTATTAAGTCACTTAGTACAGAAAAATCGATTTTATTATCAACCTGAGGACATATTTAGGCAATTATAATAAAAATTAAAAATTTGTAGTACATTTTTTTTTCTTAAAATTGTTATCCCGGAATTCTGGGCATTCTAAAAATACTATTTTTTTCGCGAAATTTTGTATATATATGGCTCTGCAAAATCTGATCCGGCTTGATCCGGTCAGGTGCAAGTTGGAAATGATAGCCAAGGTCAATACCTTTCAAAATATCCATATTTCATCTGCTACTACCTGCAACTCTGGTCACCGTAAACAAAAGTCTGATTTTTTACATATTATTTTTTTAAAAATGTCTTACTTTGTCACAACAATGGACAAAGATATTTCGTCTAATACGCTAGGAAATTAATTACTTTTAGTATACAGGGTGAGTCACAACTACTGTTAGTGAAGTTTAGGTATCAATGTCATGCACGTCTGGCATTTCTTCTCAGCGAATCAGTTTATTCTCTATTTACCGTTACTCTGGCTAAAATAATTCTATTGTTTTTTTTGCATTATAAGTTATAGTAAACATGGACGCGAAAAGAGAGCTCGTTGTGAAATTACATTTGCAAAATATTCGACCGAGTGCTATCCTTAAACGGCTTAGAGGTGTTGGTATCAATGAAAGATTTATCTTCCGGACTATAAAACGATTTAGGGATACAGGTACATGGAAAATTCGCCCCATAGGTGGGCCAAAGAAAACGTCAAGAAGCAAGGCAATGGTAAAGCGGGTAAGGGAACGTATTCGTCGAAATCCTGCTCAATCTGGACGATCAATGGCCAAACATCTCAAAATATCGCAAACTTCAATCACAAGAATTCTTAAAGATGATTTGGGATTAACGGCATATAAAAAGCAACGGGTTCATGGCTTAACGGAGTCGCATATGAAGGCCAGAGTGATGAAAAGTCGACAATTGTTGAATGGGCACGCAGGTGATGAAATTTTGTTTTCTGACGAGAAACTGTTCATGTTACAACCAGAAAAACGATCGTGTGTATGCAGCTATACTTTCTGATATTCCTAGAGATAAATTAGCGATACAAAGATATCAAAATGTATCCAAAGTGATGGTGTGGGGCGCGATTTCGCAAAAAGGGAAACTTCCGCTTCTTTTCATCGATCAAGGAGTTAAAATTGATAGCAAGTACTATATTGAGCACATTTTAAAAAACCATTTGCTTCCTTATGCTTCTCAATTGTATGGCGATGAATATTACTGCTTCCAACAAGATTCTGCGCCATCTCATAAAGCGAAGCGAACCCAAGATTGGTGTCGAGATAATTTGCCAGACTTTATCACCTGGGAGGAATGGCCCGCAGCATCGCCGGATCTTAATTCCTTGCTTAGCAAACCCTTGGCTACATGCTTAGCAAAATAGGGAGTACGAAAGGCCTTACAATGGATTCGTTCAAGAAACGTTTAGTAAAGATATGGGATGAAATGCCACAGGAAATCGTACGTGCCAGCTGCAATACATTTTTCAAACGTTTACGTCTCACCATCAAGGAGAAAGGAGAAAGATTTGAGCTGTGCAATTAATTATTAACTTTTTTTATATCTTCAAACAAAAAAATATATCACTCTTTGAAATTCGTAAATTATTTTATTTTTTACAGCATTTTTATTTACTGACAGTAGTTGTGACTCACCCTGTACATAAAAGCGGAATATTTTCCATACCAGCATACAGTGAAACCATTAAATGTCACCCTTCTTGACAGTAAAACCGTTTAAAACTGATAATCTTATATGAACAATTAGAGCAATAAAAATCAATATCTTAGATATACATATGTACATATGTATATATGTTACAAAAGAATATTAAGAAATTTACATTAATTCGACGATTGAAAGTTATATTATCGGTGCTTTCATGCAAGCAGGGAATAAATCCAGATAAATCCGAATCATATTCCAAGTCCACAGCTGATTTGTATAATAGACATTACAATTGGAGAAATATGTCTGCAACAATGCATAAAGTGCTTTTCCATGGCAATCTAATAATTGAAAAAAGCATTTTACCACTTGGGGAGCTTTCAGAAGAAGCTCAGGAATCGAAAAATTAAGACTACAGACATTTTAGACTAACCAACACTAGAAAAAACGATAGAATCAACCAAAATGAAGATTTGATGAATATATTACTTCTATCGTCAGATCCATTTTTGGCTTCTCTGCGTTCTAAATGGACAAATGCAAAAGATGAATTGGATGACGAGGAAGATCAAGAAATCCTACAATTGCTAAAATTCGACGTAGATGAAGACATTATTAGAATGTAATTTTTCCTCAACTTAATGTAATTTCAGCCATGTATATTTGTATCAAATTGTATTAAAAGAATCGTATTAAAAAAAGTTGTCTTTAACAATGCTATATTTTTTTATAACATTTAAAAAACAACTTTAAAACAAAACCAAAAAAATATTACAACAACAAATATTATAGTTTTGATTATTTCATCATATAGGGTATTAAAGTTGCTCCTATTCGATTTTCATGTACTGACGATATAGTATGTAAAATGGCATTCTAAATATTTTCGTCATTAATGATTTTTTCTGTACGACCAACCGTTCTCGAGATTTTGATAATTTTTGAATTCAAATGCAGATGGGTGGGGGAGGGAAGGGGGTGATCAAATTCTGAGGAAATAAAGCTTGGATATTTATCTAGCCAACAAAAAGGTTTAGTGGCTTAAAAGTCATGAGAGAAAAACAAATGGTCCGCAAAAATCAGAAAAACATACAGCAAAGACAAAAATTAAAATCTCAGAAAATTGAATATTTAATGTTTTTCTAAATATCTAAATTAGAAAGATGGTTCACGAAATATTGAAGATACCAACATTATAGGCTTATTGATTGCTGTGCTGCAAAGGAATTTGCAAACTGAATAAAACATTCCAATATTCACTGATCTTTTTACACGAAGTCTTGTACACATAATTTTACAAAATAATCAAATCCACCCAAGCACGTGCGTAGAGGAATATGTAGAGAAGATATTAGTACCAAGAAACACCCATACATTTCATCAGAGTTTATATTTTTTTTCTGATGGTCCAAAGTCACGTGCATTCTAATCCCATCCTACGGTATCGAAAAAAATGATGACCAAAAATATTTTACACAAAAAACGATCGGGGTGAGCAGGGCAGATAGAAATTTAAGGAAAATTTAATCTTGAAAATTTTAAATGCTTGTAACTTTCGAAGAAATATCCTATTTAGATAGTTTTTACTATTTTAAACATAACAAAAGCTATAATTGCCAATCTGGCAATTATTGAAAACCCGTATGGTGATTTAAGTGAATAGCGAACAGTTGTATCAAAATTCCACTTTGAAGTCAAACTTTTCAATAAGATTTTTTAAAATTTATTCCAATCGGATTTTGATGTATGGGAGTTTTATGTAGAATGGTATCCTAAATAACTTTTGTTCTTGCATTTTTTTGATAAGATGCACCGTTTTTGAGATATTCGCTAAAATTGTTTTTGTGATATTCGCAAAAATGGTTCATTTTTGCCCAATAACGAACTTAGCCTTGCCCAATAACGAACTTAGCCTTGCCCAATAACGAACTTAGCCTTGCATTTTAAAAAATGAATTACACCAGTGGGTTTAGAATGATAAAAAAAAGTTGAATCTAGCATGTCCGTCCGTCCGTCTGTGGCGCGGATTGCGGGCGCACGGATTGAGCTACAGACTTGAAATTCTGCGCAGAACCGTTTTTCGTAAAATGCGAGGCTAATTTCGTTCATGGGCAAAAAAGGGCCATTAGGGGGGTACCCCCCATACGAATGAAAACGATTTTTGCGAATATCTCAAAAACGGTGCATCTTATCAAAAAAAATCCAAGAACAAAAGTTATTTAGGATATGATTCTACATAAAACTCCCACACATCAAAATTCGATTGGAATAAATTTTAAAAAATCTTATTGGAAAGTTTGACTTCAATGTGGAATGTTGGTACAACTGTTCGAATTTTGATTAGGGATGCAACATCGTTCATAAAACCTCGATATATCGAAAATCGATGTTTTTTTTAAGGCGACATCGATGTCAAAAAACATCGTCCTGAAAACATCGATACCTCGATGTTTTTCCGATGTTTTGAAAAAGTTAAATTTAATAAATAATTTAGCCACCTGGCTGATGCTCTACTGTGGGTGGAGTGCACCCAGGTAGAATTAACACGGTTTTAATTCTTCTTATACGTTCAACCACCAAAAACCCGTTAGTTTTCGAGATATTCGCATTTTTTTTGAAATACCGGCATATCCTCATAACGGAGTTCTAGTAAAAGACACAAATGTAGCAAATTTTATTGTCTCCAAGTTTTGTAATACATAAGTAGGGGCTGCAATACCGGTAACCGGTTTACCGGTTTTACCGGTCAATTTTACTACCGAAATTACCGGTAAATTTTTTTAAAAAATACCGGTAATTTCGGTATTTTTTTTGTATTAGTTTGGCGGGATTAGCGGTCCAATTTTAAGAAATAAAAGCAAAAGTTGTGTTTTAATTTTCCAGCCTGACGTTTCGAGCCTTGTTTTGGTTCATCTTCAAAGGCGTTAAACGATCATTTAAATGCAATTTGTTATAACTGTTAATATTTAGCCGTAAAAACTTTGTGGAAATGTTACATTAAAAATGAGCCAAAACAAGGCTCGAAACGTCAGGCTGAAAATTAAAACACAACTTCTGGTAATTTTTTTTCTAAATGAAGACCTCGGTGCAAAAAGCGGTCATCCCCACTTTTTCAAATTTTTCAGGAGAGACAAAAAAGATATTAGCGTGAAGTTTTTGCTCTGGGACAAAGTTAAAAAATTACAATTTAAATCAAACATGTATTCTTACATCGTTTTAATTTGAGATAAATCTATATTTTTTTTTTCGAAAAAGTTATAGACATTTTAAATTTTGGAGATAGCTGTTTCTGGCACCCAAGAGGATATTAGCGGTTTTCAAAATGCATTATTGGCTACAAAATACAGTCCAAAATATGTTCAATAGCGTTTAAAAATAAACAAATAAAAAAATATTCAATTTCACAAAACAAAACTCTCAGAAAATATTAAAGATTTTTTGAAAAAAAAATTCTGCGTCAAATTATATGAAACAATGCTTTCAGTCGTCTCCTTTTCTTTAATAACTTTTTACACAGTCCTCCAACGAGTCCGGAGTTTGCAGCCAAATATGCGCATTCTTTTATTCTTGTGCCAAGTGCAATAACTCATTTTCGTCAAAAAGTGGAGGTGACCGCTTTTTGCACCGAGGTCTTCAAATGTTTTAATGAAATAACTTATGATAATGGGCTTTTTTGATAATTCAAAAATGTCAAAATCGTAAATTTTTTTGTAAAAACCTTAATTATCGAAAAAACCCAATATTTACAAGCTTTCCGAATGTAAGAGCAAACTGAAGTATACTTCAAGTACATGTACATAAGTAAATGATAAAATATGTAATATGCAATATACATATCGTCGGCTAAAAGTGAAATTGTGCTAAGTCCATTATACCAAATTTGACAGAAGAGCAATAAAACCCCTTGTTAAATCATTTTAATTTTCATTTAAAGAAAACAGAGTCTCATTTAAAGAAAACTGAGCCCAAATTTTCTCATTTAAAGAAAACTCAGTATTATTGAAAGAGAATTAAAATGATTTAACAAGGTTTTCATTGCTCTTCTGGAATATTATACCAAATGGACTTAGCACAATTTCACTTTTAGCCGACGATATTACATTAGAGAAAAAAAATCAATACAAAACAGAAAAGAAAAAACAACCATATTTGGCATTTGTAGCCGTAATTAATGTATTTTGGTTTTATTATTGAATTGTTATAATTATGTGTTCTTGTTTTCTTGATTTTATGATTTACACTATAAATATTATAAAATTATTGTTACTTATTTCTTCGTACGTTTTTTTTCCTCTCACTGTCACTAATATGCTATACATGATTTGTTTTATCTAAATAGCGATTTACCGGTAAATATCGGTAAACCGGTTTTTACTAAAATATTTACCGTTTACCGGTAAATCCGAAACTCGGTAATTTTGCAGGCCCTATACATGGAAAATGGTTAGTTTCGGAATAAATCGCAAAAAACCGCATAGTTTTTAAAAAGCCGGCGTTTTGGTTACTTCCGGTTAACGGATTTCCACATCAGGACCAAACTTCTCTGTAAAATTTCATGGCTAGCTCTGGTATTTTTTTGCGAAATCTTGTAGAAAGATGAAACCGAAAATTGATACCAAAGAAAATTTGAAACAAATCTTTAAGTAGAGTGGCTATATTAAATCAGCCAAAATTAGTTTCTCTACTAATTTTATGAAGATAACATCGTGGATAGCAACATCGATACCTCGATATATCGGCCTGTTCAACATCGAGGTTAAAACTCGATATTTTTCAACGATACCTCGATGTTTTGCAAACATCGAGGTATCGTTGGCATCCCTAATTTTGATACGAATATCACCATACGGGTTTTCAAAAATTGCCAGATTGGCAATTATAGCTTTTGTTATTATGTAGAATCATATCCTAAATAACTTTTGTTCTTGCACTTTTTTAATAGGATGCACCGTTTTTGAGACATTCGCAAAAATCGTTTTCGTTCATATGGGGGGTACCCCCCCTAATGGTCCATTTTTGCCCATTAACGAACTTAGCCTCGCATTTTACGAAAAACGGATCTGCGCAAAATTTCAAGTCTCTAGCTCAATCCGTGCGCCCGCAATCCGCGCCACAGACAGACAGACGGACGGACAGACAGACAGACGGACAGACAGACAGACAGACGGACAGACGGACGGACATGCAAAAATTAAATATTTTTATCATTCTAAACACACTGGTGTAATTCATTTTTGTGTGTGATGACGGGATCTTGGCGTTACAAATGGTGAGGCAAATCTAATATACCCTTTGGTTTCACCATACGGGTATAAAAAATTGAATTTTGCATGTCCGTCCGTCCGTCTGTGGCGCGGATTGCGGGCGCACGGATTGAGCTAGACACTTGAAATTTTACCCAGATTTGTTTTTCGTAAAATGCAAGGCTAATGGCGTTTTCGACTGGCAGATGCAGAGCATCTAAACCACAGTTTAGAGCAAGGTATTTTCGAGCAGATCTCGAGCAGATTTGGAGCACCTCTACTTGCGAGTCGAGCATTTCTCAAATAACAAGAAGCATAAAACAAAAACAAATAAAAATTGACATTTGATGGCACTTTATTTGTGTGCGGCAAGCTTCCTCCGTTATCACATCGGGGACGATGGTATTCGCCATATTTTACCTCTATGAGCCAGTATACACGACCACCTATTTACTCTCCTTTTTCCGCTCCATTTTTTCGTTCGTGTTTACACGCAGATTTTTTAACGAACGTATTTTGGTTCCTTTTGAAATGTGCGAAAATAGAATTCCACGATGACATTATCTCCACTGCTAAAACAATTATAATCGGAAAACCAAACAACAATTACAGTTGACAAAATATTTAAAACCATAGCAACGAAACGCATAGCCACGAAACACCTTAACAACCAATCAGGCACCGTTCCGCTTTATTTTCAAAGTGGGAATTTTAGTTTTCGTTCGTCTTTTCCAATCGTCGTTCCCACAGTACCCTGCGCCATTCAACTTTAACGAAACGAACGAAAACACGTCGCGTCTAAACAGGCTCTATAGCTTGAAAAGCTCTTCGTGAAATTCGAAAATGCCTACGAAACTATAAAAAGGGAATCAAAAAACAATTGTCTTATTTTAAAAATGTGTTACCTGTTCATCATCATACGCGTCAATTAATGACACGAAAGTATCTAATTTTGGGATTTTCCTCTTAACTGGGCAATGTCCTAATATATTTGTGAGCAAATGAAATTCTTCTTCACTAGATGAAGAAGAATCCAAGAAATCAAACACAAGAATATCTTCCATTTTCAATTTGACACGATTTTGTTAGCCTTAACCTCAAAAGAGCAACTCAAATCTGAACATTTGTATCAAAACTCCACTTTGACGTCAAACTTTTCAATAAGATTTTTTAAAATTTATTCCAATCGTATTTTGATGTATGGGAGTTTTATGTAGAATCATATCCTAAATACCTTTTGTTCTTGGACTTTTTTGATAAGATGCACCGTTTTTGAGATATTAGCAAAAATCGTTTTCGTTCGTGTGGGGGGCACCCCCCCTAATAGTCCATTTTTGCCCATTAACGAACTTAGCCTTGCATTTTACGAAAAACGAATCTGCGTTTTGCATTTTAGGAAAAACGAGTCTCTAACTCAATCCGTGCGCCCACAATCCGCGCCACAGACGGGCGGACGGACAGACGGACATGCAGAATTCAATTATTTCATCATTCTAAACACACTGGTGTAATTCATTTTTGTGTGTGCTACGACTTCGATTTAGAACGCTTAATTGAACATTTTGGAATCCCGATTTGTCTCAGTTTTTTTAAGATAGTGACGACAGCGTCAAGGACCCAGATTATACCCTACCTGAAGCTGATGATGGCATAGATGATGAAGAATATACCAATATGAGATTGCAAATAGAAAGAAAACAAGAAGACAAGACAAAGTAAAAAAAAATACACGGAGAGCGTATTTGACAGAACTGGGAAAGCAAGTACAAGAAAGAAAGTATAGACTGTTGAAAAATTTTATGACAGTGTAAAGAAAAATTAAATGAGGAAGACCCAAGAGGTATCTTGTACAAATATTAGAATTGGAATTTGTGTCAGGCGTTTGCTTCTGGCTTAATAGAAGTCAGAGAAACAAAGTCTGAAACCAAACTATACACGGGTGCAGAATCAACGAAAAGAAAATAATTTTGATTATATTTTTTCATCATTAATTTCCAGTTATGAACCAGATTGAATTTTGCCCAACATTGCTGCCAGAGCTCTGGAATAGAATGGCAAAGCCATTCTTCTCTGGAATAGAGCGTCATTATAATGCGCTGAATTCTCTGGAATAGAACGCTATTATAATGCGCTTAATTTTTTTTTTTTGCAAATGTAATACAATTTTAAGCACAGGAAATTTTAATTATTGTCCACAATACCTAAAAAATCATTTTTCCCAATCTGAAACAGGGTTTATTGCTTCATGATTGAAAATAAAAAATGAAAAAGACTCAGTTTATGACGGGAATTTTTAAACCTCACTGTACATCCGTCTACCAGAGGAAAAAAGTGACTCACAACGCAGAAATGCTACTGAAGCATCTGACTCATAGAAATCACTCATTTTTCGTCCGTTGTTTGATAGTTGCACAGGTTTTTACGAGATACAGCTTAACCCTTTGTGGACCAGAAAGTGAACTGACAACAATAAATCAATAACCATGACTTTTTTTCGTTGAAAATGGTTCCAGAAAGCATTTAAAAAATAAAAAAAAACACATGAACTAATTTTATGGAGGGGTCGTATTTACCCCTGTGGTACATAGAAGTACCGTCGCCCGATAAAAATAAAATTATTACTCAAGAGCCTAACTGTAAATACCGTTTCATAGTGATTGTTAGTTGTGTATAAAATGTGCTGAGATGTGGAATAAAGTATGCATGTGAACCAGCGGTGACACATAGCTGCCAGCGTATTAACCCGTGTGAGACTGCTGGGACATATATGTCCCAGCAAAGTTTGAAAAGTTCTGCAGTGAAAAACTGAAGTGTTATATGGAAAACTAAAGTCTCGGATCGTCAATACGAATCTGAAACAACGAAATGTACCGTTTCGAGCATGTCGGCAAAACGATTCATGTTCACTTGTACAATGAAACTTTTGGCGTTCGCAGAAAATTTTAGTGAAACTTTGCTATTTTGCCCAGAAGTAAAATATTTTGATTCCAAACAACGAAATAAAGTGATGAACAGTTGCTGCTAAGGTACTATGTAACGAATTAATAACATAACAAAAGCTATAATTGCCAATCTGGCAATTATTGAAAACCCATGGCATTGTCCGAAGTTCAATTGAACAGCGAACAGTTGTATCAAAATTCCGCTTTGAAGAAAAACTTTTCAATGACCTTTTTTTATGTAGAATCATATCCTAAATAACTTTTGTTCTAGCACTTTTTTGATAAGATGCACCGTTTTTGAGATATTCGCAATCTCCTAATGGTCCATTTTTGCCCATGAACGAACTTAGCCTTGTATTTTACGAAAAACATATCTGCGCAAAATTTCAAGTCTGTAGCTCAATCCGTGCGCCCGCAATCCGCGTCACAGACGGACATGTAAAATTCAATTTTTTTATCATTCTAAACACATTGGTGTAATTCATTTTTGTGTGTGGTGACGGGATCTTGGCGTTACAAATGGTGAGGCAAATTTAATATACCCTTTGGTTTTACCATACGGGTATAAAAATGAAATTACACGGATTCCTTTTTTACCGTATCTGTGGGTGATGCAAATCGTCCGCTACCAATTGTAGAACGTAAAGAAACGTTGTTTTCGACATTCGAAAACGCAAAAAAAACCCACATCGTCCCAATTATTTATTGTATTTCGTTGTGGCATATGGTAGATTCTACGGTCAAATTGATGATTCATCATTGCTTGCCCATCACTCTCGACGTCATCCAAATCGCGAAATAAACCATCACCGCCAAAAACCAAATCCATTTTTTACATACACACAAAACAATCACAGAATAATATAATCTAATCAATAAAAATTTTCTAAAAAAAATAAAACCGACTTTTAAAAAAAACTGAAAAGAAAAAAAAGCACTAAAAATAAAAAAAAATAATTTAAAACTATGTCCATTAATAGCGTATTTAAAATTCGGGTTTTTTGGAGTGGCGCACGATTAGCCTTAAGGGTTAGAAAGTATGTAATTTATTTTAGTTGCAAATTTAACGCCACTCCAAAAAAGCCGAATTTTAAATACGCTATTAACACTAGATTGCCCAAGCAAGTCATTTTGACTGCTTTTTAATTTCAATCAGAAAAACAATTATGTATATAATGACACAATTTGTTAGAATTTTGTGACTTTTTGTACAACATATAAATGCGTTTATTAATAATTGTAGTTACCTCCCCCCTCCTTCATTTCCGGTATATATATATATGTGTTATACCTATATTGCCAAAAGCAGTCATTTTGACTGCTTGACTTCCTTGGGCAATCTAGTGTTAATGGACATAGTTTGAAATTATTTTTTTCTTTTTAGTGCTTTTTTCTCTTTTCAGTTTTTTTTTAAAGTCGGTTTTATTTTTTTTAGAAATTTTTTTTTTATTTCGAACGTTTTTAGTTTCAATTTTTATACCCGTATGGTGAAACCAAAGGGTATATTAACTTTGCCTTACCGTTTGTAACGCCAAGATCCCGTCATCGCACAAAAAAATGAATTACACCAGTGTGTTTAGAATGATAAAAATATTTAATTTTTGCATGTCCGTCCGTCTGTCCGTCTGTCTGTCTGTCCGTCTGTCTGTCCGTCTGTCTGTCCGTCTGTCTGTCTGTCTGTGGCGCGGATTGCGGGCGCACGGATTGAGCTAGAGACTTGAAAGTTTGCACAGATCCGTTTTTCGCAAAATGCGAGGCTAAGTTCGTTAATGGGCAAAAATGGACCATTAGGGGGGGTACCCCCCATACGAACGAAATCGTTTTTTGTGAATATCTCAAAAACGGTGTATCTTATCAAAAAAGTCCAAGAACAAAAGTTATTTAGGATATGATTCTACATAAAACTCCCATACATCAAAATCCCATTGGAATAAATTTTTAAAAATCTTATTGGAAAGTTTGAATTCAAATTGCAATTTTGGTATAACTGTTCGAATTTTGATACGAATATCACCATACGGGTCTCCAATGATTGCCAGATTGGCAATTATAGCTTTTGTTATGTTTAATATAGGTAAAATTACAAAGGGTTTGAGGGGATAAGTCCGCAGAGGAGAAATATATAAAAGAATCTTTCAGATATTGTACTGAATACAATACAAAGAATTTTACTCGATATCTCAAGCTAGTAGGGAGGGGTTTGAAGGGGTAGGTTAACACGGGGGAAATATATAAAAGAACCTTCCTTGTGTTGTACTGAACACAACAAAAGCTATAATTGTCAATCTGGCAATTATTGAAAACCTGTATGGTGATGTTGGTATCTTAATTCGAGCAGCTGTACCAAAATTCCACTTTGAAGTCGAACTTTCCAATAAGATTTTTTTAAATTTATTCCAATCGGATTTTGATGTATGGGAGTTTTATGTAGAATCATATTCTAAATAACTTTTGTTCTTACACTTTTTTGATAAGATGCACCGTTTTTGAGAAATTCGCAAAAAACGTATTCGTTTGTATCCATTTTTGCCCATGAACGAACCGGGGCCCAACCATGAACTTTCTCTACAACTTTCTCTTTGGGATGACCAAAATCGGTCAACCCAGTAAAAAGTTAGGCGTGAACATACATTAAAAAAACATAGATTCAGGTGGAATTGAGAACCTTTTCCTTTTTGGAAGTCGGTTAAAAATCGACTACTCCAGTATTATATTATAGGTGAAAAAATAAAATTGGTATAAATTCGAGTACTAACATCGATAAACCCTCAATTTCGATGGTCCAGGAAATAATGAGTACCAGCTAATACTCCGTACCAAAGTCAGTACTAGGGCGCGCTAGTATTTGATGAAGAAATAACTTGATACCAATTTGAGTACCAAATTTTGCTCTAATACCGGTAATAGCGTTAGTACTCGGTGAAGAAATTGGCCGTTAGGCAACTAAAATGTAATAAGATAAGTTATGTTTTTTTTTAAAAAAAATTTTCCTCCGGGACAGCGATCTGTATGCCTTCAAAGACTTGCAGCCCTCCCCTTTAATATTTTTGACCCAAAATCATTTAAAAAATAACCCTGAAAGCCGACTTCAAATGGTTAAACAGATCAGTTGTTCCCCGAAAAAAACGTTAGATGTCATTTAAAGTTTCAGTACAGTATTATGATAGGATCACATATGCCTACTTCCACAGCGCAGCACGAAGAAAAACTGCAGCGGCTGCAAAAATCGACAGTTTTTCTTCGTGCTACGTGGCGAAAATAGCTATATCTGATCCAACCATTACAGCGAATAATTACTGAAGAACTACTTTATTTGTAAAGTGAGGTATTTGATTTGCTGTTTTTATATTTTATTATAATTGTATGAAGAATATAAAGTTTTTATGATTCTACAAAGAATTTTATAGTTTTCAAAATCTCCAAAACTGTTCCAAAATCTTGTTCGCGGAATGAAGGGACTCCAAAACTTTACTGTACGAAAGCAGGAAGTCGTGCGCGGGTGCAGCTGCACGAGAAGGTCTAGGGAAAATGATAAGAGGCGTCAAGGGCGCTGTCATAGCGCTGTAATAGCGAAACAGTATAGCGGATTGAGAGTGAGAGACAGTAGATCATTGATGAATATTAAGAAAAGCGTAGGAGCTAAAACTGAGCCTTGAGGGACACCAGAGTTAATTTTTAAGGAATCAAACTTGGATCCATCCAGTACAACCCGTATTGAACGATCAAAAAGGTAGCTCTCAATCCATTTGGAGATAGAAGGATTTAGACCGATAGCTCGTATCTTTGTCAGCAAGGCTTTATGCCAAACACGGTCAAAAGCTTTGGAGATGTTCAAAGCTATTGTTTTTCATTCGCCAAATTATGGACACTTTAATTCCAACGCTCGGTCAAGCAAACCAAAAGATCGCCTGTGGAGCGGCGCGCACGAAAGCTATATTGACGATCGTTGATTATATTATTGCGCTCCAAAAAGAAGTCAGAGCTATAGGTCTATAATTTGAGGGGTCGCATTTATCACCTTTTTTGGGAATTGGCTGGACATTACCTGTTTTCCAAGAAGAATAGATCTCCTTGGGGAAGCTGAGGTAAAATAAGGAGCGAAGAGGTCTAGCTAAGGTGACGGCACATTTTTTCAAAACATGGGGGGGGGATGCCATCAGTTCACGTCAATATCCTGCAGAATTTTTACTTTTTGCGGATGGAAATTTTTGGAGAAACAATATGTGGGCTGGGGCGGTAATTGGTTGGATTCCGGGAGACTCGAGTTTGCTGGGAATTTCGCAATCACTTCGTGAACAATCACTTCTTTCTCACAAATCAGCGGAGGTGTTGAAGTTTGTGTGAAATTGTTTTTTACCGCTTTCACCATTGACCAAAAATATTTTGGCACTTTCGGAGAGTTCAAGATTTTCCGCTTCATCTTTTTGTAGAAGTCATATTTAGCACGCCGTAGTACAGTGTTGGAGGTGTCACGAGCGTTTATAAATGACGAACGGTTTTCTTCGTTAGGGTTTCCCCTAAATTCAGAAAACGCCGTCTTTTTTGTTTTGACGGCGTCGCGACACGCTTTTGTGAACTAGGTGTTGGAGTCACACTTTGCGATAATCGAACTGCACGGTATGTAGGACTTCATACCAAGTGTGATTACGTTCGTGATCTAACATAAGTACCATACCAAATACTACAATAATTCTAGAATTAAATTAATTTATTAATAGAAATGTTTTTTTTATTTATTAACACGTTGACGGACAGTAGAAACAAGTGAAATTCGAAAATTGACACTATATGTTTTTGTAATTTTTAGAATATTAGAAGTATAGTTTTACTCTTTCTGCTTAAATACACTTAATTTTGATTAATTCAGCACCTTTAATTAGGTTGCGGCTACAACCGTCATGGCGCCAGCGGACTCTAGACACTATGTAATGGGACGATGGCGGCTATAACAGCAAAAATTTAAAAACGTAAATGATAGGTTTAATGACTGAAATAAGCAATTTTTTGTGAGCAACAAAGTATTTTTGGGAGTTTTACACGAAATGTTAGTTCATGATCAAACAAAAATAAATAAATGACAAATAAATTTATTATAATTTTATAATTATTATAATTGAAGAGAAAACAAGATCGCACTACTCCGTTCACAACCACGTGCATACTCAATGTGTTAACCTTGCATACTAAATTTTTTTTCGAAAACATGACACTAGGCTTCTACTTGTACGCTGGTAAATGCACATTTGTGCTGCTACAGCCGCAGTGTCTAAAAACGACCGTTTCGTATTGGACGGCTATTGCCGTCATGTCACATAGTGAACTTGAACTTGACGGCTATAGACGCAACTGTCCGTCAACGTGTTAATAGAAATGTTGGGGCTTATTGGTCATCTGGAATATTTTTGTTTGCCCCGAATTTCAAGTACCGGATTTCACACGTTAAACTGTTGAATAGAATGAAATGAAATTTTTATTGAAGCAATAGGGAATTGGAAAATTTGATACTAAGCATTAAGTTTCGGTACCAAGAATTCAATTTTGAACTTTATCAGACACATTTGGCGAATCGTATTACACTATTTGGGAAAACGGATAATGGTATCAAGTATGCCATCCGTAGTCTTAATTTACGACGAAAAAATCGATTTGATAACTCGATATATCAGATAAAAATATCGATATTGCAAAAAATCGATATATATCGTTCATTCCAGTTAGAGGTGTAATCTATGGCCGCTTTAAATTGTGTTGAGTGCAGATGATAGGGTAAATTCTCGATCGACTAACAAAATCGCAAAAATATGCAAAGAAGAATGACAAAATATGATTCAGTTTCAATTCAAATCAGGCTCAATTCAAATAAGGCACAACTAAAATATGCAAAGAAGAACGAGAAGTTTTCATTGAAATTATAGGTTACGTTCGTAGTCAACTCCATTTGCGGTAACTCTTTTTCGATTGCAAATTTTATTTGCGATTTTGTTATCCTGCCAGACACGAATGCATCGAGGATGAGATTTATAGAAATTCAACTTGGAACTCTTACTTGTGAGCGAGAAACACTATCGAGGATGTATCCCGATATCGCTGCACTTATTTGAAGATAACTCGAGAAGCGCAAAAGATATTAATTTACTGTAAGCAGAAAAAATGTGGAAAATTTTTTTGTTTTTATTTTTCTTTTAATTGATTTCAGCCGCTTGTTTTCATATCTGTTTGTCTGTCAGGGTCAACTCTTGTAATCTAATTTTGACCCACTTCCACTCATCCGATTGACTTGAAATATGTAAGTCCACATATTGCACGTATACGAAAGTGTGATGACAATATAATATTTTCACTACTTCGTCCTTGTAAGAATAACTTGGATATCCTTTTACTCAAATTTTCCGAAAAAATATCATCTTTTTGGGGTCGCTGAATCCGATTCTCGCATTAAAAAGAAAGTCCTGAAAGGATTACGTGATTATCCCTTTTCTCAAATTTTCCGGAAAAAATATCTTCTGTTGGTTTTTAGCTGAATTCGAATCTTCCATTAAGAAGTCTGTAAAGATATCTCAAAGGCAAGGATATATAAAGGATGCAGTTTGGGTGTTGTTTATCAAAAATAAAAGCGAGATAAAGCATAAGAAACAAAATAAATATTTATCTAGCTTTCATTTCTGATACACAGCACACAAAAAAAATTTCTTTTTTAGTGCATTTTTTCTAAATAAAAGGGCGTCTTGATTGTCGTTTTTTAAAAAAAGTTTTTGTTTAATATGAGTTTAAACTGACAGTTTGCTATGGTTTTCTGTCAGTCTAAACTCTTTTAAATAAATAACATTACGTATCATTAAAAACTCATGTTAGACAAAAACTGTGTCTCGCTCTCCCCATTGCCAGGATATTTTAGTTGCGATAAAATGTAGGGACACACTTATGTCACGCGTCTGACAGGACGGTTTCTGATTGAAAAGAAAAAGAGAGAGTCTGGCAAGGCCAACGAGTAGTGGAGTTTGGGTTATAAGATGGCGGACGAAAGGTTGGACGTGTCGTGCGAATAAATGAATTTTTAAACCAACTAAAACCGTTTTTCTTTTGAACTTAATTTTATAACGTAGAGTCATCGTGACAATATTCAGAAGTGGGATTTGTAATCCAAGAAAAAAAAAAAAAAGATGAGACGCGAAGTGGAATTGTTGAGTGACGAAAAATTAAAAAGCAAATTGGAAAAACGTGGACTTTCGATCGCTGGCGAGCGAAGTGCGTTGGTGTCGCGACTGGTTGAGGCAATCGGAGAAGACGGGGAAATTGAAAGGGAGGAAAACGGTGACGGATCGACGTTGCACGATCTCCGTGAAAAGGTGGACCTCCTTACGAAATTGATTACAGATTTGGTTGTTCAAATGCCGCGGAGCACGCCTGCTCACGATACGGGCAAGAATAATTCGGACATACGTATTCGAGACACGGAAGTCTCAAGACAAACGATAGGGGCCCCGGGTGCTCCCGAAACCCGCAGTGTGGTCGACTCGTCGGTTCAGTTGAACGATTCTCCGTTTTTGCGAGTAGAGGAACAACATGCAGGTGTGTGTGTGGAAAAACCGCCAAATTACGACAATGCCGGTGGTGGAGAGAAAGAGACAACTTTAGATGTTGGTGCGAATCCGTTTTTTCCTGAAACGGACACGAAAAACGTCAAGCGGGCCATGTTCAATCATGTTGATTTTGTTGGAGAAACTTCGCTGTTTCACGGTATTCGAGATATGGCCGAAATGTTGCCGTGGTTTGACCCGCTGGAACGAAATTCAATGACCATCGACGCGTTTGTAAACCGAATAAATCAATTGAAAAGTGCATATCGGTGGGACGACGAGGCGTTAATACTGGCTGTACAAACTCGATTGAGAGGTGTTGCCAAGCGCTGGTGTGACAATTCGAGGGTGATTTATCGGAAATGGTCTGAATTTTCGAGTGATTTGCGAAAAACCTTCCCCTGTTTTGATAACGAGGCCGATTTTCATATGGAACTAATGAAAACGACGCGAAGCAACACTGAGTCGGTGGAGGAATATTACTATAGGATGGTGGCATTAGCGAATAAGGGTAATATTTCCGATGCAGCCGTTGTGAAATATATTCGAAACGGTCTGCGTCATTCAACGCTCCAAAACGCGATCGCGGGGATGGACTTGCAAACCCTGCCGGAGTTGCATTCAACCATTGTGCGTTTCCTTCGACATTCGAGTAAGATGGACGAAAAGACGAGTCGGTTACCATCTAAAACGCCTAGTACCACGAAAGAGAAAAATGAAGGCACAGAGACGACTTCATCTGGCATAAAGTGTTACAATTGTTCTGAGCGCGGACATTTGTCGAGGAACTGCCCTAAGCCACAACGTCGTGATCGGTGCGAGAAGTGTAAAAAGACTGGTCATGTTGCGAGAGATTGTCCGAAGACAGACGATCGTCCGGTTTTGTGCATTCAGGACAAAAGACCCAGTGGAAAAACGGACACGAGTCAAATTTTCAAGGACGTGGAAATCTCCGAAAAACAATATCGCGCCCGTATCGATTCTGGGAGTAGTCGATCGTTGATTTCAAAACGGTTAGCTGACGAATTGGGCGAAATCCAAACGTGCGAACCACTTACGCTTTGTGGATTTGCTGGAGGATTGTTTAAATCCGATTCATTCGTGGAAAAATCGATTACGATGGACGGAATGACTATCGTTGCTAGGCTGCTCATCGTGAATGACGAATGTGTGCCTGGTGATTTGTTGTTGGGGGCGGATGTCTTGTGTCGCCAGCAGCATCGCGTTGTCATCGAATCCGGAGATTGTCGGTTCGAGACACGAACCTCTCCTCAGTTGGCCGCGAGTGTTGCCGCGGGAGACTCAGAAGTGAAGTTAGAGGAACTTCTTCGAACATACAGTGACTGTTTCGCGAGGGACTTAAAGAGTCTGGGAAAGTGTCGCATCGGTGAGGTGAAAATCGCGGTGACCACAGATAAACCAGTCGAAAAGAAACCATATCGTATTCCGTTCGCAAAGCGAGAAACTGTTCGTAAGATGATCCGGGATATGCTCGATGCCGGGATCATTCGGAAAAGTTCGTCCGCGTATGCATCTCCCATTGTACTGGTAAAAAAATCAAGCGGTGAAGATAGATTTTGCGTGGATTACCGCGAATTGAACTCGGTCACGGTCAAAAAACCCTTTCAAATGCCAATCGTCGAGGAACAAATCGCTAAGTTGTCTGGTTACCGGTACTTCACAACGCTCGATATGATGTGCGGTTACCATCACCTATCCGTGGAAGAATCTTCGCGCAAATATACGGCTTTTGTAACAGACGACGGACATTTCGAGTACAACGTTCTCCCATTTGGATTGGTAAATGGACCAAGCGAATTTCAGAGGATCGCCAACGAACTGGTACAGAAAATGCCGCAAGGCGAAGTAATTTCGTATTTGGATGATTTTATCATCCCTAGTGTGATACCAGAGCAAGGACTGGAGCGACTTTTACGTTTCCTATCAGTGCTACGCGAGACGGGACTCACACTAAAACGAAGCAAGTGCACGTTTTTGGCAGAAGAGATAGCATTTCTGGGTCATCACATCACGGCGTCCACGGTCAGGCCAGGCACGGCCAAGACAGATGCGATCCGGAACTACACTGCGCCAACGGATATTCATGGAGTCCGACGGTTTTTGGGGCTCACGGGTTTCTTCAGGAAATTCGTCCCCGATTATGGAGTAATTTCAAAACCTCTCACGAATTTATTAAAAACGAAAAATGGTTCTATTTTCAAATGGACTGAAGAGGAAGAAACAGCCTTCCAACGACTCAAGGAAAAGCTGTGCCACGAACCTCTCCTGGCCATCTACGATCCTGGCAGAGAACACGAGGTGCACACCGACGCCAGTGCTGTTGGACTGGCTGGCATTTTGATGCAGCGACAGGACAACGTTCTTCATCCTGTCTTCTACTACAGCAGGCACTGCACGGAAGCGGAGCAGCGGTACGGTAGTCACGAACTGGAGGTTTTGGCTATCGTCGAAACCCTTGAACGTTTTCGCGTTTATTTATTAGGAAAACGTTTTACGATTGTCACAGATTGTTCGTCAATCACAACAACGAAAACTAAACGACCGCTGATCCCTCGAATCGCACGATGGTGGCTAAAGTTGGCCGAATACGATTTTGTTTTGGTTCATCGATCTGCCGAGCGACTACGTCATGCTGATGCACTGAGTCGAGCGCCCTACGAAGAAGCCCGAGAACCTTCTGACGTCTCCAGTCTGGTTCTACGAGTAGACATCCACGAGCAGGATTGGATTGCGAGTCTCCAATACCAGGACCCCAAGTTATTGGAGATACGATCCGTACTAATGGGACTAATCAAACACGATCAGACGAGACAACTAAAACGCGAATATGAAATCAAAGAGGGACGATTGTATCGTCGTCTTGGAGAAAGGACAGCATTGGTGATTCCGTCAGCGACCCGATGGCGAATACTTAAACTCTGTCATGATGATGTAGGACACGTCGGCGTTGAAAACACTCTGGAGCGCATCCAACGACATTTTTGGTTTCCCAGAATGCGTAATTACGTGAAGTCTTACCTCAACGCATGCGTCGATTGCTGTTTCAATAAGCGGACGTCAGGACAGACGGAGGGTCGACTCTACGCCGAAGAAATCGTTCCGATTCCCTTCAGAACTTTACACCTAGACCATCTGGGACCTTTTCGACGAAGCAAGCGAGGGCTTGTGCATGTATTGGCGATCACCGACTCCTACACTCGATATACCATACTGCGAGCTGTGCGATCCACGAAAACACAACCCGTCCTAACAGCTTTAGTGGAGCTAACCTCATTCTTCGGACTTCCCAAGCGCGTGATCACTGATCGAGGTACGGCTTTTACCTCTCGTCCGTTCGAAGATTTTTGTCAGAAATTCGAGATACAACACACGAAGGTGGCGACGAGAACTCCGCGCGCTAACGGGATCGTAGAACGAGTTAACCAAACGATCTTAACTTTCTTGCGAACTTCTGTTCAGGACGATGGTGATTGGGATGTTAATCTACCGAGGTTGCAGTGGACACTCAACACCCAACGAAATTCAACAACTGGATTTAGCCCAAATCAACTCGTCTTTGATTTCCAACTACGTGACGTCACCGAAAATCATTTAGTTCAGGCGGTACAATCTGACGACTATGTGCTGCCCACGATAGACCAACGCAGAACGATGGCGAACGAGAATATCGAAGCTTGTCGAGTAAAGTGGAGGGAACGTTTTGATCGACATCACCGAATTCCCCGAACATACGAACCAGGAGACTTAGTCGTACTGGAGCACGTTGCACCAGCTACTGGAGACTCCCGAAAACTGGAACCTAAATACCGAGGTCCCTACGAGGTCACCCGAGTTTTGGGACATGACCGCTATGTTGTGACGAATCCGGAATTCCGATCTCACGGACGTCGATTTACTTCCATTTACGAGGCAGGCAAAATGCGACCATGGTGTAGTCTTTCCCCCGAGCTGAGTAACGCTGAAGAGGACGAGAACAACGAGGACGAGGTCTTGTTCGTCGAGGCGACGAACAGTCAGGAGTGGCCGAACTGTCACGCGTCTGACAGGACGGTTTCTGATTGAAAAGAAAAAGAGAGAGTCTGGCAAGGCCAACGAGTAGTGGAGTTTGGGTTATAAGATGGCGGACGAAAGGTTGGACGTGTCGTGCGAATAAATGAATTTTTAAAGCAACTAAAACCGTTTTTCTTTTGAACTTAATTTTATAACGTAGAGTCATCGTGACACTTATATAACAAAGGCTTGGTAAGAAAGAGAGAGAACAAAAAAAAGCGTACGTCGCCAGATGTCGCTTTTGTAGTTTATTTTATAGAAAGCGTTCGTCGCCAGGTGTCGCTTTGGTAGATATAGTTGAACTGACGTACGCTTCCTATAAAATAAACTACAAAAGTAGTCAAAATCTGTCTGATTTTGACATATGCAGTTTCAAAACTTACAATACAATGAATAACAACGAAGGTATTTATATTTATTACATGTTTTGGTATACAGACTATAATAATAATAATAACCATATTTACAGGTAGGAAATTTGAGATATTAGGACATACAGATATGTGATTCGGAGATGCAAATTGAATGTTTTGGACATGGAATACGGTTTAAATTCCTATGATTTTATCCTATAAAACTTTCTATTAAGACTCGTGCCCGTATTCTGTCTTTCCCATTGACAATTACAGCTATCTGTCTCTTTTTATTTGTAACACATTTTTATCGCAACTAAAATATCCTGGCAATGGAGAAAGCCCATTAAATGAACGAATTGGATTAAAAATAGTTTGAGGTTATTTTCACAGACATAAAAATTGAGAATTTTTCTAGGATAATTGCAAAAATATTTTTAATCGTTTTAGAGCCTATTTAAAAAAAATGTGGCATAGAATGGTTTTAAGGGAAACAAAAAACGCGGTAAAAATATCGAAGAATTCATTTAAGAGGAACGAAAATACATTTCATTTAACTTTGAAAATGTGTATTTTTAGAATGGATCTAAAAAGCGTATTTTTTGATGTATGTTCAGAAAATTCTGCACACCTCGAGGATTTTGGCACCGCAACCCACTGCTTCAGATTGTTTTTACATAAGTAACACAAAAATAAACTTTTTGTAATAAAAATTTGTGATGGGGGTTACTCCTTAGGGGGGTCTAAAATGTAGCGTTTGTGATAGTTTTTATGTACTTGCTAAAGAAAACATTCTTGTGAAATTATAGAAATCAGCCAAATAGTTTCGGAAAAATGTTTTTTTTTTTAATTTATTAATAGAAATGTTGGGGCGAAAAACTAAAAAGTGCATATTTTGAGGGTATCTGGCGACACGACAAAAACAAATATAACAAATGCATACTAACTGAGTTCAGTAGTTGCAGTCAGGCAACAGTGATATCCCAATCAGATGGTTATCAGTAACTGATAGCGATATGTCACACTGGCCAATCAGCTCCTGCAGCTGCCTGATCTCGACATCAGTTGTAATCCTGCGTATCTGGGACACTTTTCTGAACTAACCTACTTGTAGCTGATACCAGGAACATGTCGGGTAGTTTCTAATGTCATTATTGTTAGATTAAATAAAATAAAATGATAATTTTCAATATTTTTTTCGTCTGGCAGTAATAATTGTCCTCAGTAGCACAGTCTATTGTCCACTCTCTAGGTTATAGGCTTTCTACTTCATATAATGTTGACTTTAAAATAATTACTAGTTGGGAACATCATAAAATTTTGACAAGTCTGTTTAACTAATAAACTTTTGAACCAGTGAAAATTTATACGATGTCCATATAAATACGATGCTTCAGATATAGAAATATTACGTCAACTACTTAGTTTAATGTTTTTAGCTGATTTTTTCGCACGCAAGGCTGGTATAAATATATGCTGACTACAACTGGAATGGTAGTCAGCGTTAAAGTGACATTTTTTCCCCTTTTGAATTGCAAACCAAAGATTTATTATTTTGTGTTTAACAATTGCATCTTATCTGATTCAGGGATTTTACTCGACCTTTTTAGCATTGAATTCTATTGGAATTTCTCGGTTTACAGGTCATAAAAAATATAACAAAATATTATATTATTTTTGTGAATGTTTTCACATCCGAAAAATCCCTCCTAACAGGTCAGGCAATATAACATTTGGTTTTTTACCACCTGTAAGTCGAGAAATTCCAATAGAATAAAAAAGATTTGTATTTTTATTCAAAATTATTCATTAGAATTGAATTTTGAAAACCTTGATGGCGTACTCCGTCAGTCGACACTGGCAGGAAAATTGGTCAACGCGACGTTGGTTGTAGCCCAAAATGAAATGTATGAACTTTTTTTTTTGCCTCAAGGGAACCCTGGTTGTATTCTCGAGGTAACACCGCGTCTTGATTTGGGATTTTTCATCGCAGAGATTTTTGATTGACCAATCAAAGCTCGAGTTGACGGCGATAAAAAAATCCCAGAGATAAATTTCAAGAAATCTTGCAACTGCAAAATTTCTTGGAATTCCTCAATTCAATATACCGGAATCTAAATTCTCCCGACAAGTAGTTGCGAAAATAACTAATTTTTACAAACAATACGATACAAAAAGCTTTGGAAGAGAATATATAACATTAGAAGGTTTTTCTTTTCGTCTGTTCTTCTGTTTCAGCCTTTTCAATTTCACATATTGCATTAATTGCGAAAGCGGCGACTAGGTGTTTTCTTTTCATTGCCATTTTGAGTAGTACTAAATTTCAAGAGATTTTCGGCCCAGCTGTCAAAAAAATCTCATTGCGGTGAGATATTTCTTGGGATGAAAAATTGTTAATCAAGATGCGGTGTAAGAAGCGATGAATAAGTGGTTCTGAAGCGATTTTTTCCTAGTGCAATTTAAAGATGAAGTGACATTTACATTCCCGATTTATGGTAACTGAAAGTAGTGCGTTTATGCTGAGAAATTAGAAACATCTTCGATGATGCACATATAGCACGAGTAGTCAAACTCTAAACGTGGCAATAAAGTCAAATCCACACACATAACATTGATTACGTTTCAATAAAACTTGATCGAAAGAGAGATATAAAATTCCAAAGTACATACACTACAGACGGTGATTGCACAAAATCGCTCCATGAAAAGTGCCACAAGCCGGCAACTTTATCGCTGTAGTAGTGGCAGTATTCCATGACTTTGTACGGTCGGGTGGCTAACCTGGTCTAAAATGGGTTCCATTGCCCGAAAAGTGACTGGATATATTCGGAAAACCCATTACGCCGAGAAAACCTAGCTCCACGTCACATTGATTTAATAACCAAAGTGTGAAAAAAAGGATTTTCATCAAATTGACTTTTGTATCGATAAAAAAAATAAAAATCATGAAGTAAAAAATGTTTAGAATCGAATGATTTTGGGATTGAATGCCAGCAAGCGACGGCAAGATGAATTCTTTGTTGAATGTGTGCTCGTTGGATAATTTTGCAACGTGTCGTCAGAGCGAGAAGCTGGGATCAGTCTCATTTAAAATTAGTTAAAGTAGGAAGGCTGATGCCACATTTTGACATTTCGTTGAAATTTTAACGCGTGTGCACAGCAGCACCATAAACATTAATCACATATATGTGTCGCTTTCACACTGTGATTGTGTGGTTGAAATTCCTTGATTAACGAAACTTATCACTGAACTACATTTAGATCTGTAAAATTTACATTCCCCTGTAAAAAACAAACCATTGATGTAAAACTAAAACAGCAACAAATACTTACTGTACTGCAAGTTCCAAAAAATCCGGCCTTAAAAGATGATTGCTGCAGGTAATGACTCCAGTTTGAAGTATTTCAAGTTCTCGATCTGTAAATAAATCAAAACGTATTTTCGATTAAAATCGTAAAACAAACGAGATTTTTTTCTATTGTGTCTAAAACCGATTTTTTCCTCACTTCAAATAGTAATCTTGCACACAGACAAGTCACACTAACACTACACTTCCATTGGATGCGTAGTTGAAAGTTCGGAATAAACTTCCGCAATTGACAATGCAAATAAACTTATTTAAAGGCTATTCTTATCGTTACGGAAACACAACCAAGTTTCTAGCACTGCAATTTATCGTTAGTAATTATTGCCCATAAATTAAATAAAGACTTAACTTGCCCAATTATCTCGCCAAAGACCCACACTGTATGAATTCAATAGACAGAATGAGTGTCAAGTTAGGGTTGAAATTTTACTTTGATCCAAATCAATCTAGTACAAAAATTACTTTTATTTCATAGTGTCGACTTACATTTGTCTCCCCGTAGCGGTGAATCTTACACCGCGTCTTCATTAACAATTTTTCATCCCAAGAAATATCTCACCGCAATGAGATTTTTTTGACAGCTGGGCCGAAAATCTCTTGAAATTTTAGTACTCAAAATGGCGATGAAAATAAAACACTTAATCGTCGCACTCGCAATTAATGCAATACGTGAAATTGAAAAGGCTGAAACAGAAGAACAGACGAAAAGATAAACCTCTTAATGTTATATATTCTCTTCCAAAGCTTTTTGTATCGTATTGTTTGTAAAAATTAGTTATTTTCGCAACTACTTGTCGGGAGAATTTAGATTCCGCCATCTTGAATTGGGAAATTCCAAGAAATTTTGCAATTGCAAGATTTCGTGAAATTTATCTCTGGGATTTTTTATCGCCGTCAACTCGAGCTCTGATTGGTCAATCAAAAATCTCTGCGATGAAAAATCCCAAATGAAGACACGGTGTTATTCCTCAAAATGCCTTTCCGACGTACACGCTTCTTCACTTTTTAGTAAGAAAAACTTGTGTACAACAAGCGATCGCTCATGTGTGTGTAGTTCTCGTATATGTGTTGCATTTCCAGCTCATTCCCTTACTAGCTAGCACCGAGGCAACATCAATTGACAAAATAGAAACTGCCAACAATAGAAGAATAAGGACTGGTAATTTATTATGGCATTTACTCTTTCCTACCTACCTGAAAAATAAAACTACCTGCAATTGGTATTTGACTACTTGCATTCAATTTTTGTTTATTTGAGATATGTTTACGAGTCGGTGGCTAAGCACCGACTGACTCAATGAAATTACGCACACATACACGCTGACGTACTATACGAGTGACTTCGTTTCTGTGCGTAAAGCATGGTACAGACAGAGCTACATGTCCGTAGACATGTCCGTGAAAACTGAATTTTAAGCGTCTGTAGACTGGTTGAGCTAGCTCAACCGTCTGTTTACCAGCCTACAGACGCTTAAAATTCAGTTTTTACGGACATGTCTACGGACATGTAGCTCTGTCTGTAGCATGCTTAAAAGGCGGTTTAAGCAGGCAATAAACGCTCACGCATGCCCTACAACATTTCATGTTGTCACGCCAATTTGAGCGTGTGTAATGCTGACGGACAACAAAAACTCGTGTTGGCGATCATGATCGCCAAATATCAAACTATCTTTGATTTTTGTGGGCGTGGCTTAGGTTGGCCAACATGATCGCAGGTGTATTGCTGTGATGTAGGACATTCGTTCATTCTTGTGAAATTTTTGAACGAGTAACATCTGTGAATTCAAGAATACAATTAGAAGGGCAATAACATAATAACAATGGCTTCTTTGAAAGACAAAACATTTTGGGAAGAATTTTTCGAAATGCTTCATCCTCATTCTGCAAATTCCAAATTCTCTACTACGACCTTATCTCCTTAAAAAGTTGGTATCGAATGAAGGAAGACAGCATGATCGATACGTGTGTAGCAAAACCAACTTTTGGAGTGACAGCATGTTGTAGGGCATGCGTGAGCATGTATTCCCTCCTTTAGACACGGCAAGTAACTCGCGGCCAGTATACGTAAATACATGCGATTTGACCTAGTGTGCGACGCTCGCATATGTGTGAGGTTACTTGCCGCTCTCTCGAAAATAATAGAAAGCCATTCTATTTTTGTGGCAAGTAAAACCAATACAAGAACATAGAACCTTGTACACAAGAGGTGGTTTTATGTGTGTGTGTTTCGGTTCATTTCACATTTGGTGCTTTGCCAGAGAACGTCGTAACATTCTAAGGAAAAAACAACGCGGGTATAAAAAACTCGTCGGCAACTAACCCGGCCTTTACACGCGACTGTAAAGTCTGTCAGTAGCACAGAATCCAAATGTCAAATTACTGACAACGAATTAGAAGACATTTAGCGAACTGGCAGTCAGTTCATTTTCAAAATGACTTCGTTTGTAACACAGCTACAGTCCCTCGTATTCCAGAGGCATGAATTTTGCTCGTATGGTTCATTATTTTAATTATCTCGTTCCTAGTTAGTCTTCTTTCGCCAGTCTGAGAGTTCCAAAAGTTATAAAATGAATTAAAACAAGTGGATTCATAATAATTTAATAGATTTACCTCAAATGCTTCATTTTCCGCCATTTTCAAAGTCTGAAATGTGAGATTACTGGCATGTCTGTACTGAGTAAAAAAAAGTCCCGTCAGTACAGACTTGTCAAGGCCGTGTAACTATTTTATGTCGAAATTCCCAAATTTTTCTACAAAAAAGAGTCGTAATATTTTCCTCAGAAAATTTTAGGTTATGTTTTCGTTCGGCTGTTATTCTACTTGAAGTGATTTACTTGCAACGTGTAAACTAAGCAAACTACTTGCCTCTCTTTACTTGCCGCGAGTTATTTGCCGTGTATAAACCCCACTTAAAAGAAGAAGTGAAGAACACTTTTCGAGTGGCGACTTTTCGCCTCTTGTCGCACTCGTTTCTTTCCTACAATTTGGTGAGGCTGAAGCATGCTGAACACTGAAATTTGCCTCGTGTACGTCGCCAGTTAAACCTTTCGGGGAATTTTAATACCCAGTGAAAAATTATTAAGGCATTATGGCTAAGGTGCCTTTAAGACATGAGACAGATCATATGTAAGCCTCCAAATTAAAGTGAGATAGGAATTTCATCTCATACACATTTAGTTTAAGCCACAACCCAATGAACATGAAAATCCGCCTTTTTATGCATCAAAGTATTTTTTTGTTGAAGTTGGAAGTGCCGGAATTAATATAGTTAATAAACTACTGTAAGTACAAAATATTTTTATATAAAAATTATAATAATAGAGATTAAGAGCCTTTAGTAAACGCGATGGAAAATTTCGAAAAAGTTTCCAAGAGACAACGCAGAAATATCGTTTCTGAAGAGGCTTCGAGAAGCATTCGGGCATTTCTTGATGAATAAAATGCATTAAATCCGAATGTTAGTGAAAATTATCCAGATCTTATGTTCCGTGATAGTTGTCCAACACTTGATGAAGAGGATTGTGGGTTTGTTTTCGGTGATAATGTCCCAATATACATTGGGTTTAGTCTTAACTAAATGTGTATGAGATGAAATTCCTATGTCCCTTTAATGCTTGCACCGCGTCTTGATTATCAATTTTTTATCCCAAGAAATATCTCTTCGCAATGAGATTTTTTTGACTGCTGGGCAGAGATATTTCATGGAATTTCATTTCTTCGCATGCCTTTGAAGTTAAAACAACTCGTCACAGTTATTGCAAAATATTAGAAACAAAGAAAAGTAGACGAATAGAAAAACCTTAATGTTAAATATTCTCTTCCAAAGTCTTTTCGATCGTATTGTTTGTAAAAATTAGTTATTTTCCCAACTACTTGTCGGGAGAATTTAGATTCCGCCATCTTGAATCGAGAAATTCCATGAAATTTTGTAATTGCAAGATTTCATGAAATTTATCTCTGGGATTTTTTGTCGCCGTCAACTCGAGCTCTGATTGGTCAATCAAAAATCTCTGCGATGAAAAATTCTAAGTGGAGACACGGTCTGAAATATGATCTGTCTCATGTTTTAAAGGCACCTTAGCGAGAATGCCTTAATAATTTTTCACTCGGTACTGAATACGGCTATTGGGTCATGTTCAGTGTCTGAAGTTACGTGCTACATATCGTTACCAAACGAAGATTGGGATTGACTTTCCAGGCGCCTGCCTGACCAGTTTATTAGCGAGAGGCGAAGGGGAGAGTGTGAAAGGAAAACACGAACCTGAAATAGAAATTTCATCCCTTTTTAGGGGGTATCGGACTCTGGTTGGCTAATAGAATTCTCGTTTGTTGCTAATACTCGCTGCTAATACTCTGGTTAAAAAGGGTTTATTGAATCTTTCCACAAGAATAAAGAAATGAGTGAACAGTTCTTATAATTTCGTTGAACTGAGAAAAACATTGAAAAACTGTGTTTAATTGGACTCTATCAGCAATTTTCCAGAGTCAAAAACTATGTAAAAACCGATTCCGATTCAGCTGTTTCACTAATTTCACATTTGCTCTTTCTTGGAAAGTCCATGTCTAAACACTCAGGTGAAAGAAGGAGCCGAGGGAGGCACCTGAAAAGTCTTAATCTAAATACAGTCTTAAAGGTTTCAATGATTTTCGAATTTAACATGTCAAGAAATTCATCACGAGGTCTTCATTTGGCTCATAAAAACCAAATGGGCAAGTATGCCTGTTTGCGCATGCATGTATGACAAAATTAAAAATTTTGGAAAACCGTCATGCCAAATGATCATACCGCATACATGCATTCTCGTGGATGGCAATGTTTGCGCATACATAGCGTGGTTAATACGTTGATGATAAATGAATCATTACTTTTGATTACGGTAATCATTACTATTACAGTAAAACAACGTCACTATTTTGTATTTTTAACTAATTTATTTAAGTCAAACTTTTTCTACAGCCACGCGTCCATCTTTCTTTTTTCGTCTGGTCACCTTTTTTCTTCTCCACTTTCAACTTGTTCCCATACAGGGTTGGTCAAACAAAAACCGCAACATTCTCCCCACCGGTATTGGAGTCGGCTGAGACGGCTTCATTACCATCTTCGAAATTTAGAATGCACAGCTTAACTATTGGGCGTTTGTAGATCCTGTCTCCAATTTTTACGTCGACCACCCGTATCTCGCCGTCTTGTCCGGGATAGGTCTGCACTACAATGCCCTTGGGCCAGCAGCCTCTCGGAACGTCTTTATCGATGAGTAGTACCACATCTCCTATTCGAATGCGCCTACCTGGTTTGTACCACTTTGTCCTTTTGTTTAGATTGGGAAGAAATTCGTTTCTCCATCTGGTCCAAAAATGATCCGCAATTCTTTGTGTGGCTCTCCATTGTTTACGAAGTATAAGGTCATTGTCGTCAAACTCTCCTATCGGAGCCGTAGCTGATGAACGCCCAATAAGGAATTGATTAGGAGTAAGAGCTTCCGGTTCATCGGGATGATGCGACACCTCCACCAAAGGTCTGGAGTTGATCAGTTGCTCTACCTCCGCCATGACGGTCAGTATCATTTCGTCAGTTGGATACGCTTCTTTTAGTATGGCTGCGAGAGCATTCTTGATAGAGCGGACCAATCTTTCCCAGCAGCCCCCCATGTGAGGAGTTGCCGGGGGAATAAAGGTCCATTTCACTCGGTGTGTCGTCATTGTGCTGCGAATCTTGTCTTGGTCGAGTTGGTTTAAATTCGCCATTAGTTCTGTTTCTGCGCCGCGCAAATTGGTACCATTGTCTGAGAATACTTCAATCGGACATCCACGGCGCGCAATAAATCGCCTAAGAGCCATTATGCACGAGTCCGTTGTTAGCGTTGAAGCAATCTCTATGTGAACAGCTCGGATTGACAAACATGTAAATATGACACCATAGCGCTTTTCTCGTCTTCGACCCACTTTAACCACTAGTGGACCGAAATAGTCAATACCCGTATACGTGAAAGGTGGCACATGTGATGTCAACCTGGCAACGGGCAGTTGCCCCATAATGGTGCACTCCGGTCTCGCCAATTTGATTTTACAGGTGTTACATTCATGTCGAATCTGTCGTAGGGCTGGTCTGACTTTCAGTATCCAGTACTTTTGACGTAAATCGTTTAATACAGTTTCGTGTCCCATATGTCTGGCTTCAACATGATAATGTTTAATTAAAAGTCGCACGTAGTCATCTTTGCCGTCTAGAATCACAGGATGTCTTTGTAAATGACCAAGCCTGCCGTTGGGCAGATTTTCTAGCCGTCCGTGAAATTCGATCTGGTCTTTTTCGTTGATTTTGGGAGACAGTGTATACAACTTACTGCTCTTTTCTAGCTGTCGTCCAGTCTTCAACCACTGATAGTCTTTCCCAAATGACTTTTGCTGGCTCTGGTAGGTCCACAACTGTTCTGCTTGCAAAAGCTCGTCCGGCATGAGCTCACCGTGCCGTCTTACATTATTTTGTACCTTGCAGTTGTTTACATATCTAATCAACCACCCCGTCACTCTCATCAATTTTTCCCACTTAGAAAATCTGGATACATCTGGCAATGATAAAGATGGAGCCGTCGTCACGATACCAATAAATTCAACACAGTCTTCATGATCGGGATGTGAAGTCGTTTTGTTTTTCGGCCATTTTGACTCTTCTTCATAAAGGAATGACGGTCCCTTGTACCAGCGGCAATTTTCCTCGAATTGTTTCGGCGTACATCGGGTTGCTTCGTCAGCGACGTTCAACTTAGACGGTACCCATCTCCAATCACGCACATTTGTCAGCTCCGATATTTCGCATAAACGGTTTGCCACAAATTGCTTATATCTTCTTGCTTCCGAGTTAATCCAGTGCCACACGGTAGTAGAGTCAGTCCATAGGACACACCTGTCATATTTTCAATCGTGCTCCCTTTTGACCGTTGCACCTAATCGGCTCCCAATAACAGCTGCCTGAAGCTCAAGGCGCGGTATGGATAACGGCTTCAATGGTGCAACTTTGACTTTAGCTGCAACGAAAGAAAGATTAATATTACTTTTTGAAATAATTCTTACGTATGCCACTGCTGCATAGGCCGCGTCACTAGCATCAACGAAAATGTGAAGCTTCGTGGTCATCTTTGGTTCATCTGTTTTATAGTAGTATCTTGGTATTTTTACTGATGAAATGTCTTTCACGTTACTCAGCCAATTGTGCCATTGCGGCAACAAGTCATCGCTTACGTCATCGTCCCAGTCTATTCCTGACAGCCAAACAGACTGCAAAAGCATTTTGCCAACCACTACGAAATGTGCCAGGAACCCCAAAGGGTCGAATACGGACATGACGATTCTTAACACCTCTCTTTTTGTCGGATTCCTTTTGCCATCAAGTAAGTCGACATTGATTCTGGCGAAATTCGTGTTGAAAGTAAAACAGTCAACCTGCGTGTCCCACACGATACCCAAAACACGGCTCAAGCCACCCTCCTTGTCCAGGTTGATGGAGGTACTATCGTTTTTCGGCAAAAGATGTCGTGGTACAGAATGCAGAACTGTTTGGGAGGAGCTGTACCAATTTCGCAATTCAAATCCCCCGGCCTTATGTACACTAATCACGTCCGCAATCAGAGCTTCCTCGTCCTTGGCGCAACCCAGATAGTCGTCCATATAATGTTGATTTCTTATTGCATTGACCGCTTCAGGACAATCCTTTTCAAATTCAGTAGCATTACAATCTTTAGTATAGATGGCGGAACTTGGCGAACATGTTGCTCCAAACATCATTACAGGCATCTTATAAATATCGGGAGGTTCATTGCGTCTATCACCGCGCCACAAAATCATTTGACTATTGGTGTCTTCCTCCTTTATTTTTATGCAGTGAAACATTTCTCTTATGTCCGCGCTGAACCCGATTTTCCCTTCACGGAATTTAAACAACACGCCCGGCAGTGACTTAAGCAGGTCTGGTCCTGGAAGAAGTGCATCGTTGAGTGACACACCATCTGTTTTTGCGGCAGCGTCGTACACCATTCGCATCTTCCCGGGTTTCATCGGATTTAACACAAAAAAATGCGGCAGGAACCATTTTCTTTCTCCAACCAGTTCACTTTCGTTCATTTTCTCAAGATACCGCTTTTTTATGTAGTCATTGATAATTTTCCCATATGCAGATTTTGCTTCGGGATTTTTGTCCAACTTTGCTTCAAGAAGATAGAGTCGTCTCTCTGCCAGCGGTTTACTGTTTGGAAGTTTAATGTCGTCGTTTTTCCACAATAGGCCAGTTTCCCATTGATCAACATCAATCCGCTTTGTCGTAGCTTTTAACAATTCTAAAGCTCTGTCGTCTTCTCTGGATCTTGGTTTGTCCGTCTTACCTCCCAGCATTTCTTCCAATGCAAATGAAGATTTTATTAAATTGTGAAGATCATCTTCTGAATTCGCCGCGTGATGGATGTGGAAAATTCTATTTGTCTTTGAGGTGCCGTCATTCCCACTCACTGCCCATCCTAACCACGTTTTGCTTGCAATAGGATCGTTCCACTTATTGCGTATAACCTGTCTTGTGGCTGTTAACAATCCATTATTTTCACCAATCAGTATTGTTGGCTGTGCGTCTTTGTATCCTTCAAATTCAATGTTTTTGAGATACGGCCATTTGGATATTAAACATTCCCGGTCGATCGTCTGTTGGACCAAAGGTAAGTTCTTCACTGTTCTTACATTTCTCAGTGTAAAGGTTTTCGCCTTTTCGAATGTGCCGGAAATTTGCAAGTTCCCGCTCTTGGATTCTTCTTCCTCTATCAAGTCACCATTAGCCCATTGGATTGAAATTGGTGAAACGCTTCCCTTAAATCGTAATTGATTTGCTATATCGTCTCGTAGCAACGTCAATGTTGCGCCAGGGTCCAACAAAGCGAATGTTTTAATCTCAATCGAACTATTTTTGAGACTTACCGGTATAATCCTGAGTTTTGTCTCAACTCCGCCCCCGTCCGCACCACTAATCTCATTCACTGCTGACGACTGAGTCGCACTCTGCGACTGTTGCTGCGGCTGTTCAACTCGGGCACAGTCCTCATGTCGGAGCGTGGCTGACTTGTCGAATTTGTCGGTTTATGCAGCAATTTGTGATGCGGTCGTTTACAATTGTCAATATTGCAAATGCTTTTACTTTTGCAAAATCTTGCCGAGTGATTGTTTCGTAGGCAAGAAAAGCATAATCGGGATTTGGTCACAAAACTCCAACGGTCATCCACGCTCATATTTTTGAACTTGTTACACTCTGCAATCGTTTTGCAAGAAAAAGCGCACAATTTGCATTTATCAATTTTGGTAGTTTCATCAGGACTCGATTGTTCCGATGCGACATTTATTTTTCCTCTAGCTTTTCGTGTCTCTGTCTGCCTGACATTTGCCAACGGCATCTGGATACTGGCTGCATGAGATCTTTCTTCCAACCAATTTGAAAAATCACGCAAATCAGGGTAAGGCTTCTCAGCGAGTAACTTAACCAAAAAGTCGGCCCAAAAGTTCCCAAGCATTAACGGAAGTTTTCTTTGCAGGTCTTTAATCAATTGTGGATTAGCGAGATAATCCGGACGATTAAACAACTCCAGCATTGTCGTCAGATTTTCAACCGCTGTAGCAAATTTTATTAGTGACATTGGATTGTCGTCTTTGGGTGAGGCCATGTCCTTTGTTTTAACAATCAGGGACTCAATGACAAATTCAGCACGACCAAATCGCCTCTCCAACATCTGCATTGCCTTTTCGGATCCATTTGACGCAATCAGCAAAGATTTGACAGCTTCCAGGGCTTCGTCTTTCAAGGCAGGGCGCAATCGGGTAACGTTCTCACTGTCAGTGAAATTTCCTTTTTTTGTCGTCCGATAATACTCGCCAACAAATAATGGCCAGTCGTCAGGATTGCCGGAAAATTTGGGTAAATCCATTTTTGTCTGTCGTCCCATAAAGGTTTTCATAGTATTTAAAATTTCATCGTACCTTACCTCGTTAGTGTGTGTGCCTTGTTGTTTTCCACAACTATCCGCCGTCTGCGAGTTTTGTTGTAACTTACATTTTCGAATTTCTTCTGTTAGTTTGTCCATGTCTCGTCTTAATTTTATTAATTGTATGTTTTCAGTTGAACCGGCACATTCAACTTTTTCCTTTTGGACAATTGGCTTGGTTAACACTTTATAATCTTTCACGCCGACTTGATTTGAACCCAACCATTCATTTACAATGCCTTGTTTTGCTATAATTTGACGTTTTGGAAATATTTCCCCCATGGAAAAATAATTCCTTTTGGCATGCGCTGTGTTTGTGTGGAATTTTGGGAAATTTTGTTGTTGTCCAAATGTGTGTGGAAGACTTTTCACAGATGAAGGAATGACGATGTGTTCGTTGTTTCGTTGCATTCGGCTTTCAATATGTTGTGTGTGTGTTGGTGCATCAATGCTGCTACGTCTGTGAACAACTGTCTCGTCGGTACAAGAGACATTCACACCAACACCGTCGTCTTTATTGAAACCTCCAATCGTGGAAGCTGATGCAATACTGGATTGCCTGATTGAACACTCCAAATCCGCCTCTTTGTCCTCCAGAAGCGCTATTTCCAACTGCATTTGTTTAATGCTTTTTTCCCGTCGAACTTTTTCCAATTCCAGCTTTGCCTCATCATAATCCGTTGATGCCAATGAATGGCCATATCGCTTTGGAGGCTGTCCTTTATTCACCCGCAAACTGCGTCGATTTAATTCTCTGTCTGATGAAGTCATTCCAGAATTTATACAGTTTACACTTTTATTCGAATTATATCTCCACGAACTGTTCAGCCGGCTCGAAGGACCATAATATTACAGTAAAACAACGTCACTATTTTGTATTTTTAACTAATTTATTTAAGTCAAACTTTTTCTACAACCACGCGTCCATCTTTCTTTTTTGGTCTGGTCACCTCTTTTCTTCTCCACTTTCAACTTGTTCCCATACAGGGTTGGTCAAAGAAAAACCGCAACAATTACTTTTATTTCGTTACTCATTAGTTCATTACTTTGCCTGCGATTTCAATAAACTCGATATTCTTACGATCATTGAGAGTTATTGAGATTCATTAGTCGCGAAGTTGGGAACCACTTCCCTGGGCCCCGCCCCTGGGCCCCGCATGGGGGGCTTCGCCCCCCAAACCCCCTTTTACATTACTCTCCAATACCAAAATCGCGCTTAAATGGCATCTCAAGGCATATTTTCAATGAATTTGTTATGAAAAATTGTATACGCAACTCGGAGCGGAGTCGCCGATTTCACTTCACACTTTCACACTCTTGAAATCGTTGACTTTCGCCCCTTGTTGCGTAATATACTATTGTTGTTTTTTACGTATTCAATTAATTTCTCCTCCATTTCAACTACTACAAATATTTACTTCCGTCCATATATGCAACAAATGTCAACAACGAGTTTTGAGGTTGGAGTGAAAGCAGAAATTTAGAGATTAGAGCTAAAATGTGTTTCTGCTTCTGCCGCTGCTTTATTGGAGCTCAACACATAAGGCGCTATGTGTTCTAAAGTTGTGTTTCTGCCGCTTCTGCTGCTTCTGCCGAATTGGAGTTCTCCCTTTAATTCTAGTACCAGGAAGACCGAGCCATGCTCGGAATCCTCAGAATCCTTTTGCTAATTTTTTTGGGGAAAAAAGTAGATTCACGTTAACTTCACAGTAGTTTTCCTGAGGTTTTAAATCTCCGATCCAAAAGCCCGCTCCGCTAACTTCCTCGGAGAAAAGGAAAGAAAGAATATTTTTGTTATCACCACAGGACCTTTGTCTTCGAATATTGAATTTCCAACATCAGATTCGGCATCAGCAACCTCAAAAACTCCCTAATGTATATTTTCCAGAAAAAAATGGATATTTGCGATATTCTATAGGACCTTCCGTTTCAAATTTTGAAACTCCAACATCATATTCGGGATCAGCGACCTCACAAACCCTATAGTGTAAACTTTCCTCAGGAAAAACGGGACAAAGGATATTCGCAGTATCCTTATAGAACTGTGACGAATTTCTCTGAAGATGGGACCTAAAGTGATCCAATTTTTGTCCCCAAAAACTATAAGTAGCCGAATTTCATCAAAATCTATAGAACCGTTTTCGAAAAAAAATATACATATAGAAACATGAAAACATACAATTGTAATTCTTAATGCAGTCTGTCTCTGAGTAATTGAATCCGATTGTAATTGCAACATGATTCGTATAATGAGGTTCAGGGAACTTGACTGTTTTGTAATTACTATTTATCGCTGCCGATAGATATCTAAAGAGTGATATTTTTAGAATGCACATCGAAAAACCTTACTCCCTAGCAATATTGCGAATTTCCATTAAAATACCTTCACGTAATTCGAAGACACCAGGCTAGGGGTATCGAGGGGAGGGAAAAGTCAGGTTTGTAGTGAAAAAATCAAAAGCCCCTAGCCCCCTTAGTAATACTGTAAAGTTTCATTAAGATCGGGCCATCCAATTCGAAGATACTAGGCGAGGAGTATCGAGGGGAGGGAAAAGTCAGGTTTGTAGTGGAAAAATCGAAAGCACTTAGCCCCCTTAGTAATACACGTCTGTCAAGTTAGCACTACAACTTTTGAAATTAGAAAAACTTTTTATTGGATTAATTGTCGCTTAATTGTCGTGATTTTGTCGTAAAAGAAAAAAAATTGTCGCGCCCATATTTTTCAAAAAAAGCGTGTGTAGTGCTAACTACGTTGCATAGTTAGCACTACACACCCTAGAAATCGGGTAATTCGCACGTTGAACTGGAAACTAATGATTGGATTAATTGTCGCTTGACCGTTATGATTTTGTGGTAAAATAAAAAAAAACCCGTCCCGAATAATTTTTTAAAAATTACCCCGTTTAAAGCCAAGTGATGGTCTAGTTAGCATTACACACCCCAGAACTGGGGTAATTCGCACGTTGAACTGGAAACTAATGATTGGATTAATTGTCGCTTGACCGTTATGATTTTGTCGTAAAATAAAAAAAACCCCGCCCCGAACAATTTTTCAAAAATTACCCCGTTTAAAGCCAAGTGATGGTATAGTTAGCATTACACACCCTAGAAATCGGGTAATTCGCACGTTGAACTGGAAACTAATGATTGGATTAATTGTCGCTTGACCGTTATGATTTTGTCGTAAAATAAAAAAAATTGTCGCGTCCATATTTTTCAAAAAAAGCGTGTGTAGTTCTAACTATGTTGCATAGTTAGCACTACACACCCTAGAAATCGGGTAATTCGCACGTTGAACTGGAAACTAATGATTGGATTAATTGTCGCTTGACCGTTATGATTTAGTCGTAAAATAAAAAAAAACCCCGTCCCGAACAATTTTTCAAAAATTACCCCGTTTAAAGCCAAGTGATGGTATAAATTTCTTCTTTAATTTTTCCGTTTTCTTCCCATTTAATGGATAAAATTACACAGCAATTGGCATTTTCAAAGCGAATTTGCATTTTTACATCAAATCCCACAATTTGAATTAAAAATCTTTCAAAAAACTATAAAAACTCATTGAATGAAATGAAGTTTACATTCAATGTCCATTTGCTTGTTTTTCCCCATGAAAATTTTTTCGCTAGAGATTTGAAATTTTGCACAAATGCGAGTAACGTTAAGAGAAAGAATTCGTAAAAAAATGGGGAAAATCGGATGACTCCTTCCCCTCTTCCCGCTGAAAATTGTAGTTTTTGGCGATTTTCTCGAAAACGGTTCATCGTATCAACAACGTTGCAAACAGAAAAGTGTTTACAATGTAATTTTACATAATTTGGCTATATACCAAAATTCAATATGAGCACTCTTTCTCCCCGTTTTTAATTTTTCAATAAAATTTGTGCCACTATGGATTAGTTTTCGGTTCATAACACGAAAGTAGTATGAAATAATACCTTTGTATCTTCAAAGAAGTTGTAGAAAATTGTATTCAGCATCTAACAGTAAAAAATTTCATTGAAATAAGTAACCAAAAAAGGAGTTTTTTCGAATTTACCGAATCTTTTGCTCGTCCTGAAAAAAATTGTATGAAATATTTGGCTCGCGACACTTTTTTTGAAAATTTCAGACAATTCTCCTACATTTTGCTGTAAAGAGTGTGCACCTACGATAAACAGGTCAAAAGATATGAATTTTTAAAAAAAAAATTGATTTCATGCAAATCTGCAATGGAAAAAACCTTCGAAGAAAATCGAAAACTTTTGAGCGACATAAAACACCAAAAATATCTCGCTCGACTTTATGATATATGAGAGAATTATGTAAAATTGTATTCTAAACACTTTTCTGTTTGCAACGTTGTTGATACGATGAACCGTTTTCGAGAAAATCGCCAAAAACTACAATTTTCAGCGGGAAGAGGGGAAGGAGTCATCCGATTTTCCCCATTTTTTTACGAATTCTTTCTCTTAACGTTACTCGCATTTGTGCAAAATTTCAAATCTCTAGCTAAAGTCATTCGGAAAATGAAAAAATTTCGTTAAAAAAATCGAAAAAATTTTCATGGGGAAAAACAAGCAAATGGACATTGAATGTAAACTTCATTTCATTCAATGAGTTTTTATAGTTTTTTGAAAGATTTTTAATTCAAATTGTGGGATTTGATGTAAAAATGCAAATTCGCTTTGAAAATGCCAATTGCTGTGTAATTTTATCCATTAAATGGGAAGAAAACGGAAAAATTAAAGAAGAAATTTATACCATCACTTGGCTTTAAACGGGGTAATTTTTGAAAAATTGTTCGGGACGGGGTTTTTTTTTATTTTACGACTAAATCATAACGGTCAAGCGACAATTAATCCAATCATTAGTTTCCAGTTCAACGTGCGAATTACCCGATTTCTAGGGTGTATAGTGCTAACTATGCAACATAGTTAGAACTACACACGCTTTTTTTGAAAAATATGGACGCGACAATTTTTTTTATTTTACGACAAAATCATAACGGTCAAGCGACAATTAATCCAATCATTAGTTTCCAGTTCAACGTGCGAATTACCCCAGTTCTGGGGTGTGTAATGCTAACTAGACCATCAGTTGGCTTTAAACGGGGTAATTTTTAAAAAATTGTTCGGGACGGGTTTTTTTTATTTTACGACAAAATTATAACGGTCAAGCGACAATTAATCCAATCATTAGTTTCCAGTTCAACGTGCGAATTACCCCAGTTCTGGGGTGTGTAATGCTAACTAGACCATCAGTTGGCTTTAAACGGGGTAATTTTGAAAAATTGTTCGGGACGGGGTTTTTTTTATTTTACGACAAAATCATAACGGTCAAGCGACAATTAATCCAATCATTAGTTTCCAGTTCAACGTGCGAATTACCCGATTTCTAGGGTGTGTAGTGCTAACTATGCAACATAGTTAGCACTACACACGCTTTTTTTTGAAAAATATGGGCGCGACAATTTTTTTTATTTTACGACAAAATCATAACGGTCAAGCGACAATTAATCCAATCATTAGTTTCCAGTTCAACGTGCGAATTACCCAAGTTCTGGGGTGTGTAATGCTAACTAGACCATAACTTGGCTTTAAACGGGGTAATTTTTAAAAAATTGTTCGGTACGGGTTTTTTTTTATTTTACGACAAAATCATAACGGTCAAGCGACAATTAATCCAATCATTAGTTTCCAGTTCAACGTGCGCATTACCCGTATTCTAGGGTGTGTAGTGCTAACTATGCAACATAGTTAGCACTACACACGCTTTTTTTGAAAAATATGGGCGCGACAATTTTTTTTCTTTTACGACAATTAAGCGACAATTAATCCAGTAAAAGGTTTTGCTGTTATGCTGTGTTTGCTGCTTGTAGTACAGATTTCACATTTATACTCTTTTTGTGTTTTCTTTGTGGTATTGAATATTTGGGAGAGGCACAAGAAAGAGAACACGACGAAGTACTTTGAGGTCAGTGTTGCCGGAGACCTCAAGCCCAAAATCGCTGAAATGAGGAAAAAAATCTCAAAAGTCTCCGAAATTATAGACAAAAATCGCTAGTTTTGAGACTTTTTTTTAATGCATATTTAAACATATATCTTGTTTTCAAATCGCTTTTATTCTTTGTTTTTAACAATAATAAAATATAATAATAAAAAAAACAACTTTGTCTTCTTAAAAAACGCACTGCACCTGCAGGAAAGCAAACAAAATTTAAAAAAATTTGACGTTTACTTAAGTTAAGTGATTCATGTATTTTCTTATAGGGGGATTCTGTGGTACTTATTTATATACATAAATAATATAGGTTGTTGACCCAATAAGCATAAATGTAAAAAATTGTGAAAAGTATGATATTGGGCCGTATTCTGTAATTTCCCATAAAATTACATTTTATGTTAGGTCTGTTCGATATGAGTCCTGGACTTACTCGGAGTAAAAATTTTTACTCTTTTCTGTTCGATATAAGTCCTGGACTTACTCCGAACACATATCGAACAGAAAAGTGTAAGTCCAGGACAGTCCTGGACTTACTCTTGCTTTTAGCTGGAGTAAACTTTTGAGAGCTGATATTTGTCAGACATAACCACTATTTTACAGTGTTTGGAAGAAGAAATGCAACAAAAGACATCATAAATTATTTCCAATATATATTCTTGAGTAGTTTCGGGTTTTATTTATTATATTTGTTATATTTTATAATCTATAATTATAAACTCATAATATAGAGTTAGTGATTTACTCTGAACTTACTCCAAGTTGTTCGATAAAAACAAATTCAGAGTAAGAAAATGCGCCATTTTGTGGAGTAAAGTAAAAATACTCGGAGTAAGTCCAGGACTTATATCGAACAGACCTGTTATGTTATGATGATAAAATTTTCTCTTCATAAAATGAAAATAAAATTTTACAAAAATTCGTATTCTGTAAGGGTTGAATAAAATAATTTTATCGTTCATTTTACGAACCTTTAACATAAAAGATTTAGTACATTTCGGTGTGAATTCTATTACTTTTTGAACAGCTGGTCGAGTAACAGTCAAAAAATTCAAAGTTTTGTTTCCTTTAAAGATTTTTTTTGCGGAGAAAGCTAAATAATTCGACTAAATGTCAGACAAAAATGATACCAACATCCATTTTTTACTTTGTTTTTGTTGTTGACCGTTATTTTAAAATTATTTTTGTGGTTGTATAACTAGGCTTTTCGGTCGAAATTTATATTAAAATAAAAACGCTGGTTTTTAACTTTTTTGCTGCTCTAGGTTTCGGTAAATATAGCTCCTGAAGATGGTGAAATAACATCTTCAGGAGCTATATAGTTAATTGACACATTTTAAAATATTTAACATTTTATGAACAGAAATAAACAGTTTAGCGAAACATTTTCTTGTCAGTTAAATTATCAAGGTTTGAACACTAATACGAAATATTTCGTAGAGCAGAAAAAAGTTAAAAACCAGCGTTTTTATTTTAGTATTTTCGACCGAAAAGCCTAGTTATACAATCACAAAAATCCATTTTTTACATATACATATACATAGATTTAGAATGCCCAGAAATCCTATTATACTAAAGGCGCTTATTTCAAAATCGTTTTTCTTAAATAAGTCGACCCCGCTCCCACTTCTCCCCTCACCTACAAGCTTATTTTAAAAATAACAAAAATCGCCGCACATAGGATTCGAACCAGGGACCAATAGCTTGCACTCCAACAGGCATAGCGATTGAGCCACTCACAATTCTGGCATTAGTTGTTTAAATGTATTATAGGTGCAACAAATTAAGCAAACTTTGATCGAAATCATGAATTCAAAAAAGTGTTTGACGTATTTATAAATTCAAAAAATATTATGTTTGACGGGTAAATCAACAGAGTTTTTTAAACGTATTTTCGTCACCGAATTTTTGAGTGATTGAATAGTGTAGCGTGGAAATGATTAGCTCCGAGTAAATGTTTCTGTGGGTTCAACTTCTAATGTGGGATTTTTTTTTGTGAAATTTTTGATTTTATTGTTTAAATGTTATTCATATATTATGATAACCTTATAGGTTTTAAGGCTTGTGTTCAAAATTTGAGAAGTACTCAACCGAATTGGACGAAGTTTTTAAGGGCAGGCCAACTGCAACACGGCGAAAGCTATGGCCTAATTGCAGATTTTTCAGTCCCATGACAAAATTTGAACTTTTATCGAGTTTTGAATATATTCATATATTAATTTTTTTTGTTAAACATCAAATGAACGCTGAAAATAATCTGAAATGATCGAATACAGGAAAACCTGATATACAGGAAAACCTGTATTAGCCGGACTCGCACAGAACCAAGAAATTTGTCCGGCTGAGACAGATTTCCGGCTTATACAGGTTGGACTAAAAAACACGGGTTTTTTATTTTGTTTTACGATAATAGCCCATATGCATAAAAATCAGGGTTTACTCACGAGCAAAGTTATGCGAGCAAAGTAAACTACTTGAGCATTTGCTTAAATTGCTATGCTAAACAGTTTACTTTGCTCAATTAAGTTCGAAAATTCGAAATGAGAATTTGCTCTCATTATAGACCCATGATTTAGTTGTCATTTTGAATTATATTATACAATTTGAAATATTGTTGAGTGAAATGGACAATTTTGAAGTTTTCGACACCGAATATGTGGAAGAGGATTATGGAGGTAAGTTTCTATTTTTTATATGAGTAAATAATTTTCCACACGGAATATGTAGAAGAGGATTATTTTCTTTAAATAAGTTTTTTTTTTCAGGAAAATCGCAGAGCAGTAAAAAAGTCCCTATCAAACGGTCACGGATACTTAAAAAAACAGATGAGGACTTAAAATTTATTGAAATGGTCAAGAAGATTGGTCAAATTTTGTTGGAAAAATCAAAGACCCCGCTAGCAAAAAGTCAAAAAGAAGCTGCAGCGAACACTATGGCCAATGAATGAATGGTCCAACATGGCATCTCAATGACTTCGGACCAAATTAAGAAGAAATTACACAACATGAAGGCCAGACTTAAGATTAGGGTAGACATTAAAAAAAACTGGCAATGAAGCAATTATTTTGACCGCGTCTGAAGCAATATTATTTGAGATGCTAGGAGGTGTGGACAATCCCAGTATTTCGAAAGTGCCATGTAAGTTATTTATTTTTAAAATGTATTATATAATTAATTTAATTAATTGAGTTCTGAATTTTTTTAAGATGGATTATCAATTGGACAGAGCAATTCCGATATTCAGGAGAAGGGATCAGCACCGCTAGTCTTAGATATGTCACCAAAACTGAAAGAAGATGAGGTGGTTATAGAGACTGTCGATTTAGAAATCGAAAGTTCTGCGACGAATGCATCCAAAAATAATAGGTCTACAGCTGCAAAATCGGCAATATTTTATATTACATAATGTAAAAAATATTTCTTTTCTTAAAATTATCTTTGGTAGAGTGGTGCTATAAAACGCGATTTAAAAAAGTTGCAGGGCGTTATTCTTGAGGCACAGTTAGATGTAATAAAACTATAGAAAACGGTACTGCAAGAGCAACGTGAGCAACAAAAACAACGGCATCATAGAGAAATGGAGATCCTGGTTCAAAAACAAAAATTAATTTCAGCAAAATTTAAAATGATAAAAGATAAAAAAGACGGAAAATAAAACTTTTTTTTAAATTTTTAAACTTTCTTTTCTTACTTTATTCAGTTCTTATATGGTTTGCAATTGCAAAAAAATTCACATTTTCAAGTTTGAAGCGATATATGTAAGTCTTTAAAATTATTTTCATCACCCGAACGACGTTTTTTATAGACTTTCGGATTATTATCCTCATCACTATCCAAATCTTTTTCAGCTGTCATAGGTAACGAAAAAGCATTTGAATCCATTTTCCACAATATATGAACCGAATTCCACAAAATATTGAAAAATTTCAATAAAAAGGTTTTTTTTTATGGAGTAAACGTCTTTGAGTATGCTGCAGACCTTACTCAGACTTTCGGGAGTAAATACTCACATAGTGACCTTTTATGCATACCAATAAAGGTGTTCGAATACTTAATACTCACTTCTAATTTTTTCGCATACTAAACTGAGCATTTACTCCAAAATGTGTAAATTTAGCAAAGTAAAGTAAACTCTAATTTTTATGCATATGACCTAATGTCTAATTTTTATGCATATGACCTAACTATATACAAAACTATGCTATGAAACCTCGTAGTGTAAACTTTTGAATTTGTGCATTACTTTTGAGCCTAAAAATGTCCCAGTTCTTGAACAATGATCCGGTTTATAAAAAAATATGTTTCTTCGACATACATGTGACAATAAAAAGTAAGAAGATTTCGAATTGATTTCAATTAGAGTCGAGAGATGAAAAATACTTGCAATAAAACTGTTGTCTGACGTTTTTATGAAAGAAATTTTTCCTCTAAACTATGTCTTCCCTTCTCCTTGCTGAAACAAGATCTACTTGAAGCGTCTTTTTATAACATAAGTTAATAACTTTGTGCAAGATTTTATGCATTTTCAAAACTTGCGGATATGGTTTTTAGCATAAACTGTTGCTGTGGGGTTGAATAACCCTTCCGGAGCTTGGAAACGAACAAAATCATTTTACATTGATTTTTCTGTTAAAATGTTCATAGAACTCCAATTAGAATTCAAACTATAGATTTATTTTGGTCTTTAGAACCTTTTTGGCTCAAAGTATTTTTCAGAAAATCCTAAAAACTTTTTTATTTGTATGGGGGAGGGGAGAGCAAATATTCCGATTTACCCACTGACTAGGGCAAATCAAATTTTTATGTCATGCTAGACACACTACTGTAACTAATTTTTTGATCGGACAATTTGTTCTATGCTTTAGAAATGGTATACTAACTCTAAAAACATTTTTATATAGAAAAAAGTTTCCGGCTTATACAAAAAAAATTATGTCCGGGTTCGCGTTAAGCAGGTTCCGGCTTATCCAGATTCGTGGAAAACCACTTCAAAATCACGGGACTTGAAAACTGTTCGGCTTAGGTAGGTTTCCGGCTTATACAAGGCCCGGCTTATACAGGTTTAACTGTATCTAAAAAATCTAAGGAATGGTCAATTCGATGTGAAAAATAATAAATTTGATTTCATAATTTTACTCAAATAAACTTACATAAGTTTTAATGAAATGAAGTTTTTCATTAAAACTTATGTAAATAACTTAGTTTTTCAATACTCTGCCGTTGTTGGAAATTTAGCTTTAATGATTAATTATAAGCGCAAATTTTGACAAAGCTATTATTATATTGTATTTTCCTATTCGACCTGCGTTTTCCATGACCATCAACAAATCTCAGGGCCAGACATTTGACAAAGTGGGGATTGTGTTGTACGAGCCCGTTTTCTCGCACGAGCAAATATACTTTGTCCTCTCAGGTAATTTATTTGTGTCAATAGCTAGAATTTCGTTGTTTTTTAATTTCAACTTTTCTTACGTCTAAAAAGGTCTTGAAAATTGAAATAAAATATAGAAATGCTTTTCCCAGGGAGATTTACTAATCATGCCAATAGCGAATATCAAATAATGTGTGAATCTGTATAAATATGTTTGAGATACCCTAAGAAAACCTCAAAGATTTTGATGTGTATGTGAGTATGTATGTGTTTATTTGTGATAAAAATTGTAACGCTTTTACTCTCATAGTACCCTATCAAATTGGATTTAGAAAAATCGCAGTTGGAAGTTGGATTTATAGAATTCAAAATACAATAATTTATACAATTAAAAAAGGTATGACACAGCAAAATTGTATACATTTTTTTGAATTCATACTTTTTTTTATTAAAGTAAATAACCCAATTGATACATTATTTTAAAAAACTCATGTTAATGGCGAATATAGGGCCTAACTAGTCTCTACGAGGCTTACTATTACCTCCTTGTGTCACACAATGTGTATGTCGATCAAAGTTTAAAGACAACCTATATTAGAATAGAACAGATTGTGTAAAAAATTACAACTAAAATACTAAAAACTTAAATATGGTGAAATTTTAAGGTGAAACTAGCTTGGCCTTAGCTTGGCCCCAGATTGACCAAATAGTGGCGCTTTTAATGCGAAACTAGCCTCTACGAGGCCTGCTCTAAAGTTATCATGTCACAAACTGTTGTTTGGAGAAAAAGTAGTAAGTGCTAGAAGATCGCAAAAGATTTACCTCTATCTTCGGTAGTACAGTCACTTTGCCCAATAATTTTGTATGAACTGAAACTCAGTGACTGCAAAATACAGTGGAGGCCCAATATAAAGACCTACATTTATAATATTCAGCCCGTACGTTAAATCGGGTTCGTTATAACGAAAGGCGCATTAAAGATCCACATATGTTTTTATGAACATTATCATAATGAGATTTTAGATTGAGGTACATTTTAATACCATTTATTCTTATGTGGGATAATGCTTTAATGTATGTATAAGCGTTACAAATCCAACTTACACTGATTACATTACCTTAAAAGTTTAATTTTTCGCGACGGTTTCACGTATAACACACATTATTTACGAAACAAATAGTTTTTCGTTATATAGAATAACAAAATTTTTCGTCTTTCACTATAGAGATGCTAATAATAATAATAATAATAATAATACAATAATATAATAATAATACGTAATAATAATTCGAAACTGCTGTTCGCTATACTGGACGTTCGTTATATAGGTATACAATATAGTGGACGCCGGGAAGGGAAATTTTTTCTTCGCCGGTAAAAATATCTGTAACGGTTCTCGAAATATTTGAAAAAATAGTTTTTTACATATGTTTTCCGTAACTTTAAATAGTGCATAGGAAAGTCATTTTATGTTGCTCACATAAGATATTTCAGTTTTCAGTAAATTGAATCAAACGAAAAACTTAAATATTGACCAATTTTGAAATAAAACTAGCTTGGCCTGGGTTTAGCCAAACAGTGGGCTTTTAGTACGAAACTAGCGTTTACGAGTCCTACCCTAGAGTTATCACGTTACAAATTATTTTTATTTTGAGAAAAACACTAAGTGCTGGCGAAATCTTTTGCGGTCTTCTAGCACTTACTACTTTTTCTCCAAACAACAGTTTGTGACATGATAACTTTAGAGCAGGCCTCGTAGAGGCTAGTTTCGCATTAAAAGCGCCACTATTTGGTCAATCTGGGGCCAAGCTCAATTTAAAAAAAACTTAAAAATCAACATAATCCTTACAGGACCTTTCGTTAGAGTTATTGAAACTGAAACGCCGGATTCGTAATGAGCGACCCCGAAAACCCCTTAATGCCAACTTTTTCGAGAAAAATTATAAAAAAGTACATTTGCGTTATCCTTACAGGGCCACCGGTTTAGAATTTTGAAATTCCAACATACAACTCGTAATGAGCGACCACGAAAACTCTCTAAAGCTAGTTTTTTCGGAAACAAAATTGGAAAAAGGACATTTGCGTTATCCTCACAGGACCTTCTGTTTCGAATTTCAAATATCTAATATAGCTAAAAACCTACTCCTAGCAACGCAAATCATTTTGCAAAAAACCGCGTAAAAATCGGTTTAGTAGTTTTTGAGTTTTGTAATCTCAAACAGACAGACAGACAAACAGCCAAACATCCATTTTTATATATGTAGATTAGAAATTTCACTCGTGAAAGGTCACACTTCAAATGTAAAATGGCATAAAAGATGATAAAATGATTATAAAAGGTACTATCTCGGAGCTTTTATGTTATGAGTCATAACAGGAAAAATTTTATGTTATAGCGCGTAACATAAAATGAAATTGTCCTTACAGAATACCAATCGAGGTAATTATGTTATTTTAAGACATAACATAACATAAAATGATAAAATTTTCGTTATAGAATACGGCCCATTAATTAGTAAAATTTTCAACAAAGTTTTTTTTCTTAAGAAACTTTTGAAAATCGCTGAAAATCTCCGAAAAGTATCCAAAAGACCACTAAAATCTCATATCTCAACACGTGCTTTTTAAAGGCTCAACTATGATAGACATAAGAACGCATATGTAAATGTCACATTCCCAACGAATGTTGACATGTATAGCTGTCAACATAAAAGCTAACCATAATAGTCATAGACTGACATAAGTAAAGTCAAATTCTACTTGATACTAATTGACAAAGTTGAAGGAAAAAATGAGTGAATTGAAAAAAATTAAAGAAATAATTGAAATTGTGAAGTGCTTAAACGAATTAAGTGACCTGAAAGATGAACTGGATGGATACGGCAGAAAGAAGCGTTCATGTGATGTACGAGAAATCGCGACAGGAAAACGCACGGATACTACGTAGTCACCTTGTTAAAAATAAAAACGCTTGATCCGGATCAATTTTTTATTCATACGAGAATGACCACAAATGTCTTTGACTATCTGTTGTCCTGCTTGAGTCCCTTTTTGGAAAAATTTTAGGTTATGTTCACTATTTACATATGCCAGTTCCATTTGTATCGAATTATTCATGCTTAACGAATGTTTAACGAAGGTTTGAAAGTGGCAACACTCTTGACATATGTCTATTGTGGGTAATAACATTGAGTTTCTTATTCTGGAAATGACATATGCAGCTACATATGCGTTCTTATGTCTATCATAGTTGAGCCTTAAGGCATGAAAGTCGCTAGAAATGAGACAAGTCGCTGAAAATGGCAACACTGGTTGAGGTTGACTGAAAGCTTTTACTCTTGATTGTTTCTCTTCTCCATATGGGTTGTTCTAGCTCTGGGAATTCATTTTACTTGTTTCTCTTCTCTATATGGGTTGTTCTGGTTCTGGAAATTCATTTTACTTGATTGTTTCTTTTGATTGCCCAGTGTTTCCTTTAATTTCTGTATACGAGTTGTGTAAGCCGGCGGATTGTGTTTAAGATCTTCGACTGTGTTTACATTGAGACTGCCCAGGTGCGTGCCTGACAAGTTTGTGGGTGACAGGCAGAGGGGACAGTGCCATAGGAAAACACGAACGAAAATTAGAAATTTCATTCCGTTTTCGGGGGCATCGGCCTCTGATAGGCTAGTACAATTCTCGTTCGATTGTTTTGTTTTCGAGCATTTTTTTTTCAACTGCTAACATTTTGGTTAGAAAGACAGGTTATGTTGACATTTTTTCAATATTAAGTGACAGTGAAGTTCTTTTAATTATGTCGAATTGGAAAAAAAACGAAACATTGCGTTTAATAGAACTGTATCAACAATTTCCAGAGTTATATAATGTAAAAGACCAAAAGTACAAGGACAGAGTCGTTCGAGAGAAATGTTTAAACAATTTTTCTTCTGCAGGAATACATTTTCTTAATAACGTATCTTGTCTGGAAATTTTGTTTTGCACAAGCTGAAATATTTCTTGAAAGCAGTCCTCATTCATTCTTAAATAGCTCCTGTAAGAGTTTTTATCTTCCATACATAGTTCTTCAGTCAATAAACTAAAAGAACCCTTCAATAGTCGACGAAGTTTCCAGCTTTTCACCCATTCACGTTTCTTTCTTGTCCGCTGTTTTATTTTCTGAAGTTGTAATAAACCTGCCGATAATCTATACTAATTATATAAAGAGGTAAAGTTTGTTTGTTTGTTTGTTCAGGGTAATCTCTGGAACCACTGATCCGATTCTGAAAATGCGAAGGGGGGAAGCGAAGGGGGGAAGCGAAGGGTGGAGGGGAAGGGGAAGGCGAAGGGGAAGGCGAAGGGGAAGGGGAAGGGGAAGGGGGAAAGGGAGAAGTGGTAGGAGGGGGGGTAGGTGGAGGGAGGAAGTGGAGAGAGGAGGGGATAAATTACTGATGTTTCGTCATACATTGCAATATATACATATCTATATATATAAAAATGGATGTTTGTCTGTTTGTCTGAGATTACAAAACTCAAAAACTACTGGACCGATTTTTACGCGGTTTTTTGCAAAATGATCTGTGTTGCCGAAACGGAAGGTCCTGCAAGGATAATGAAAATATCCTTTTTCCCATTTTTCCCCGGAAAAATTGGCATTATAGGGTTTTTGGGGTCGCTGATGACGAATCCGGTATTAGATTTTCAAAATTCGAAACGAAAGGTCCTGCAAGTTAACGCAAATGTCCTTTTTCCAATTTTTCTTGAAACAATTGACACTAAGGGGTTTTCGAGGTCGCTGATCGCGAATCCGGTGTTCGATTTTTCAAATGCTAAACGGGAGGTCCTGTAATGACAACGGAAATGTCCTTTTTCCAATTTTTCTCGCAAAAAAAAAAACAGGCTTTGGGAGGTTTTCAGGGTTGCTTATCACGAATCTGGAGTTGGAATTTCAAAATTCGAAACGGAAGGTCCTATAAGTTATTTTATGGTTTTTTGGCATTCCAAAATTTACACAAAAAAACTTTTAGCTGCCAACGAAGGGTCTGCTAGTGTTGTATATAGTAATGAAGCCACGGCTGCTGTTACAGTATTTTGCTCATCTTCCATGTTTTAAAAAAATTAAAAATCAAAACTTGACCTAAAACTTTAAATTCCAATTCAGCTGTTTCACTAATTTGCATTTGGTCATTCCTGTAAAGTCCCAATCTAAAAACTCAGGGGCGGAAAGGAGCCGAAGCAGGCGCCTGGGCAGTCTCAATGTAAACACAGTCTTAGTTGCTATAAATTGCTTTGTTGTTTTTATCGTGTAATTTTATTTTATTTTGATTTTTATTTTTTTTCAACTATGGGCGTTTTCATGAATGCAAGTTCTGCAAATAACACAAAAGATTTTGATAATAATAAACCCAGTTATATCTTATTCGTTTAGTTAGTTTACTTTCGCAAATTACTGAACAACTAAGTATGACGGGGAGATGGAAGAAATTTCACTAAAATTTCTTACTTAAATATCTATTGGCGAACTTTGTAGGCTGATCCACGTCTTCTGGCCGTCTCTACGAGACAGACACCTTGCTTTTCTTCTAATTTTTACATGAAAAAAAATTTGGTAACAGACGTCATAATTTTTTTTAAAAGAATTTGTATCAGATATTGAAGAAACAAAAAAAAATTAAGGCAAAATATAGTACATGGATTTCTAGTAATTGTTTCCTAATTTTTTTACCCCCGACGGAACGGAAATGGTAAATATTCACCCTCATGATGAATGGCGCGTCACTTCATTCGACGTGTCGATTGTCACGTCACGTCACGCCGAAATTGCTATTCTCATAGTCGCGATAATAGACCATTTAAATCCATACCTAAATACCTGTCTCACTGAATATTGAGCTTACAATATTCGCCGCGGCAGCACAATCGAACAACGCTAATATATTCCGAATCCTGAAGTTTTAAAGACTATTTTAGTTTAACGCTTAATCGAATCAATCAGATGTTTTTATTTGCTTTCCACAAAATTGTAATATCATCTGAGGATGAAGAAATACTCGTCAATTTACGAGTAAAAAGAAGAATCCTGAGAGATTACTCAAATCCCTTGGATTTACCAGATCAAGCGTAAGTTATGACGTAATATTTTTTTCAACTACATAATGCAATTTCATTTCAGTTTTTAAACATTCTTTCGAGTTTTATAACATTCATTTAAGTGGTTACTGCAAATAGCAGATGAAAACAACCCAATCTTCACACTGTAATCTTCACACTGAAATTTATCAAAGGAAATATTTGTTACATAGCTATTAGTTTATTAGGATTTTAATTCAGTAAAAATTTTCAAATATTTAACTTACGTTTTCTTGTTATCCATGTTTCAATGGGCGGCGCGAGTACTCTCACTCCGAATTTGGCGGTGACAGAAATGTCACTTGTCACGCCAACCTGCCGCTATTTGCCGATTGTCGCCAAAAATAAGAATACCAAAATCCGCGTGACGTGACTTTTGTCGTGAAATTCGCCATTCAGAATGAGGGGTATTATATATGCGTTTGGTTTGGCTCGAAGTTTATGCTTCCTTAACTCATAACTTTTGAACCACTCAACCGATTTCGGTCCCGTTTCTGGCATTCGGCTGGTTATGGGTGCCGCAAGGTTCTTGCGTTTAAAAATTCCTTCTTCCCCCCTCAATTTAAACCCCCTCTCCTTGTATCTCCTGATCCATTGAACCGATTCCGATCCCACTTTCGCCATTCCGTTGTAAATAATGAAAGGAATATTTTAGTGTACAAGAGTTCCCCCTCAATTTAAATCCCCTCTCCTTGTGTCTCCTGATCCATTGAACCGATTCCGATCCCGCTTTCGGCATTCGGTTGTAAATAATGAAAGGAATATTTTGGAGTACAAGAGTTCCCCCCCCCCCCCCCCTCAATTTATATCCCCTCTCCGTGTATCTTCTGATCCGCTGAACCGGTTCCGCTTTCGGCATTCGCTTGTAATTAATGAAAGAAATATTTTGGAGTACCAGAGTTCCCCCTCCACCCTCAATTTACAACCCCTCTCCTTGCATCTTCTGATCTGCTGAACCGATTCCGATCCCGCTTTCGGCATTCGGTTGTAAATAATGAAACGAATATTTTAGTGTACAAGAGTTCCCCCTCCCCACTCAATTTAAACCACCTCTCCTTGTATAACCTGATCCACTGAACCGATTTCGATCCCACTTTCGCCATTCGGTTGTAAATAATGAAAGAAATATTTTGGTGTACAAGAGTTCCCCTTCCCCCCTGAATTTACACCCCCTCTCCTTGTATCTTCTGATCCACTGAACCGATTTCGATCCCACTTTCGGTATTCGGTTGTAAATAATGAAAAGAATATTTTAGTGTACAAGAGTTCCCCCTCCCCCCTCAATTTACAACCCCTCTCCTTGCATCTTCTGATCTGCTGAACCGATTCCGATCCCACTTTCGGCATTCGGTTGTAAATAATGAAAGGAATATTTTGGTGTACAAGAGTTCCCCCTCAATTTACACCCCCTCTCTTTGTATCTCCTGATCCACTGAACCGATTTCGATCCCACTTTCGGCATTCGGTTGTAAATAATGAAAGGAATATTTTAGTGTACAAGAGTTCCCCCTCCTCCCTCAACTTAAACCCCCTCTCCTTGTATCTCCTGATCCACTGAACCGATTCCGATCCCGCTTTCGGCATTCGGTTGTAAATAATGAAACGAATATTTTAGTGTACAAGAGTTCCCCCTCCCCACTCAATTTAAACCACCTCTCCTTGTATAACCTGATCCACTGAACCGATTTCGATCCCACTTTCGCCATTCGGTTGTAAATAATGAAAGAAATATTTTGGTGTACAAGAGTTCCCCCTCCCCCCTGAATTTACACCCCCTCTCCTTGTATCTTCTGATCCACTGAACCGATTTCGATCCCACTTTCGGCATTCGGTTGTAAATAATGAAAGGAATATTTTAGTGTACAGGAGTTCCCCCTCCCCCCTCAATTTACATCCCCCCTCCTTGTATCTTCTGATCCACTGAACCGATTTCGATCCTACTTTCGGAATTCGGTTGTAAATAATGAAAAGAATATTTTAGTGTACAAGAGTTCCCCCCTCCCTCCTCAATTTACACCCCCTCTCCTTGTATCTTCTGATCCACTGAACCGATTTCGATCCCACTTTCGGCATTCGGTTGTAAATAATGAAAGGAATATTTTAGTGTACAAGAGTTCCCCCTCCCCGGCCGATCTGGCAACTCCGTTTACCTGGAAGGTTTTTGCTTTCCCGCGATAAATTTATATTCTTAAATAAAATTGTGGAAATTTCAAAAAAAAATAAAAGAAAGGAAGTTTTCTATCAGTGCGTGACACGCTAAATTTTTAAAATTTTACTATGTACAGTAGAACGCGCTTAAATTTAACACGCGTAAATGCAAAACTCGTGTAATTGCACGCAAAATTTGTGTATGGAGGATTTTTAAGCATTCTTCATATAAATATACACGGATAAATGTAACACGCTTAATTGCAATACTTGCCTAAATGCAACCATTTTCACATCCGCAAAAGTATAAATTATATGAAATTTTACACACTTAAATGCACATGTGCAAAAATGAAATGTAATTACACAAAAAAAAGTGATTATTGTTATTTTTATTTGATAAAATGAATTCTTAATTAGGTTCTTTGTTTTTGTGTAGCCTTGTTGAATTTAAATGTTTATTACAGGAATATTAAAGTTGCATGTTTATCTTTTACTCGCATAATTGCACATTAATGTGCATTTATCCGTGCTTCCGTGCTACGTATAAATGCAAAACACGGATAAATGCACATAAAATTCTGCGAAATTCGATGTGCATTTCAGCGTGTTCTACTGTACTACTAGGTATTTTCTTTAACGAGTGACTCGTGAATCAAGTGGTTTCGGTATCAAGTGGTCCCTTCATTTCCACCGTGCATAAATATTACCGGCAGTGATCAGAGTTTGTGTAGTGTAATATGGACACCGAGGACGAACTGATCTTACTGGAGGACGAATTAGAGGAAGAATTAGTCTTCGCACCGAGGAATTCGGTAAGTCAGACTCCGCCCCAGCTAAGTAGAGAGCCCCAGGGACCAGTGAAAGCTTCAGAATCATCGTCCCCCCAGTCGACGCCAGCGCCATCTATCAATGAGGGGCACCAATCTTCAAAGACTGACCAAGTGGCGACATCTAGCGCTTCGGGGAATAACGTCTACTTAGCAAAGTCTACAACCACTGAAACAAAAAAGGGTGGTCCGATGTGCGTCGCAAAATCAAATCCTTTTTAAAAAAAAGCAAGGTGTCTGTCTCGTAGAGACGGCCAGAAGACGTGGATCCGCCTACAACGACCGCCAATAGATGTTTAAGTAAGAAATTTTAGTGAAAAGGAAATTAAGGAAACAAATTTTTATTTAAAACATAACAAAAGCTATAATTGCCAATCTGGCAATTATTGAAAACTCGTATGGTGATTTAAGTGAACGGCGAACAGTTGTATTAAAATTCCACTTTGAAGTCAAACTTTCTAAAAAGTTTTTTTTAAATTTTTTCCAATCGGATTTTGATGTATGGGAGTTTTATGTAGAATAATATCCTAAATAACTTTTGTTCTTGCACTTTTTTGATAAGATGCACCGTTATTGAGATATTCCGTTTCATAATTTTATAATATAATAATTTTATTTATAATAATAATTTTATATAATAATTTTATTTATAAGTAATTGGTTTATGATAAGAGAAGTATGAAGTAAATATCATACATACAGTGTTCAAAGCACTCCCATTTCTAGTCTTTCGTTCAAATTAGTTATATATAATGACGAAGGTTTTACATAAATTTACTACTATTTCATCGATTCTACTACTATTTTTCGGCCGATTTACTACGATTTCGAAGATCAAAAATCTCACAACCCTGAACACAACTATAATGCTGGGAGCGAAATATCGTTCTCTCACTAGTAAAAGATTCAAGATTCAAGATTTTTTATTGCCATTTCATATTATGATACTAATACAATCTTTTTACATAAAACTTATACAACTAAGGCAAACTATGCCAGCGTTTAAACCATGAGACATTTAGAGAAAGAGAGAAAACAATTTTTCTACAAAGATGTGTTGAAAATTAACGAATGAAATTATGAATTCCAACTGCAATGTGTTGGATATTATGCAATGATGTTTTGTATTGAGATGGGTGCTTATACTAACTTAACCTAATAAAAACAGTAAAACAGGTACATAATTACAAACACAAAAGTGAGAATGGCGTTGCCAGTCTTGCAGTGAATAAGAGAAAGAACCGCGAAAGATTTAAAATTAAGTTATCCTCTGTGGTGATTATGGTCTCTGCCTTCGTAAAAAGGTATACTTCCATTGTCGTTCAAGGTCAATGTTGACTGGTTTTCAAGTAAGTTAAGTGAAGATAAGTAGAAGACTTCGTTGAGGTTTGTTGAGGCTGTACATCTCCCTGAGTAGTGGGTTCTCGTGGGATTCTAGTTTTGAAGCGTGTTTTTCCCAGAGGGAAAAGCAGTAAAACAGAAGAGGTAGCATATTGGCCTCTTCATAAAGTTCTCTGTTGGAGTAATATCTGTTGAGGGATTTAAATTTAAATCCCGTACAATTGCGTAAGATTTTTCTCTCAAAGCCTTCTAATTTCCTCGCCCAAGATGTTGATGCGTTAAACCAGCACGGAAAACCGTAGATGAGGATTGGTTTAATTAATTGTTTGTATAACAAAAGCTTGGTTTCCGGACTTAAACTGCTCCTGTAGTGCATTATGGATGCCAAAGACATGTAAGCTTTGTTCGCTTTATTGAGGGTTTCGCGGATATGGTCATTGAATTTAAAAAGTTTATTGAAATGAACCCCAATATACTTAATTTTGTCTCTGGGATGCAGGACCGAATCCCCCACCGATACTGAGAGGTTCGCGCACGTTTTGGCGATTCCACGAGGGCCCTTACCCGAAGCGTTTCTGAAGTGGATCAGTTCTGATTTACTATTGTTTATCACTATTCCCCACGACCTGTAATACTCCGAGATTTCATTCAAGTGAAGTTGGACAAACCGAGCGGCCAATGCTGGATCCTTGTGAGTCGCGGTCACTAGTGTGTCGTCCGCATAAAGAGTCGCTACCGAAGAGTAATCCTCGGATGGATCAGTTGCCAAATAATGAGGTAAATCGTGGACGAAAATGGAATACAGGATAGGACCCAAGATTGAACCCTGTGGGACTCCGTTCCTTACTTGGACTGAAGTAGAATGACAACTTTCTATATCTACGAAAAGACTTCTGTCCTGCAGAAAATTGAAAAGTATTCGTAGCAAGTGATCCGGAAAGTTTAACGAGATGAGTTTATGAAGCAGACCATCATGCCAGACAGAGTCAAATGCCTTTCTGATGTCCAGAAAACAAGCCGTTGTTGATTTTTGAAGCCGCAGCCCCCTGACGACTCTATCCTGCAGCAGCAGCATAGCATGTTCCGTGGAGTGATTCTTCCTAAATCCAAACTGTTCATCCGGTATTATGTCATTGTCCTCGCAGAAGAACACCACCTCTTCAACCAAGATCCTTTCCAATAGTTTGCCAATGTTTGATAGGAGAGAAATAGGCCTAAAGTCCCCTACATTAACGGAACCTTTTTTTTTTATTGGCAAAAGTCTTGCCAACTTCCATACCTTTGGGAAGTACCCAATGTTTATACAATTATTGAAAATGATTGCGAGAAAGTGCAGAGCCGCATCTGGTAATTTTTTAAGCAAAAAGTTAGAAATCAGATCAGGGCCAAATGATTTTTTGTTATTCAATCTTTTCCTGACTGATTTTATCGTACTCAATGTTATAAAGGGGGGCTCAATTCTTGGGTTATCGGAACAACAGTCTGGACCAAAGGTGGTAATTTTGTCACTTCTGACATTCTGAAAGTTGCTAATCGAGTCGGAGACCCAGGAAGTATTAATGGTTGACGGCGTGGGTTGCTGAAAGATCCCCGAAAAATAATCACCAAACCCGTCCGCAATATCTTGAGGGTCCGAGAGTATAGTATCTCCCACCTTGATTTTATTTATTTTTTTAGCTGTACTTCTCCCAATCAACCGATTAACCTCCCTGAAAGCATGGGGGCCCGGTCTGATCTTTTTAAGCCTGTCTTGAAATCGGTTGTTGAGGTATGCGTTAATCTGGGAGTCGATGTCAATCGAAAGAAGTTGAATCCTATTATGCAGCTCTTTGTCCTCTCGACTGGCGGAGAAGTTCCTTCTGCAAAGGCTTCTCTTCAGGTCCCTTTTCCAGCGGTTTCTTACCCTGAGCCTGTCCCGAATTGGCAAAGGAAGATTTTTCATGAGGCTATATTTTTTAGGTTCCTCAGAGAAAGCCAATGACGCCTTGTGAATTAAGTCATTAAATTCACTATCAATTTCGGAGATGCCATAGCATTTATCGCCCTGAGTTGCTATGCTAGATAGGCCCTCGGTGACAAAACTCTTAAAGGCTTTCCAGTCTGTATTTTTAAACTCCCTGTACACCACCGGAACAGCCAACTCTGGAGTAGTATGAGATAAGTCCATGGATAGCAAGACCGCATAGTGGTCTGAAAACGACGAAACCGTTGCGCAGCTGTAATTGACGTCAAAACAGTTGATTAGCTTGCCTGAAACTAAGAACAGATCCAGACAAGACCCCGAACCAGGAAAAGTAGGTGACCCCGGGTGGATTATACGTAAGTCATTTAGATCTGGATTGTCACGTAGCCAATTAAAAACTACTTTCCCGTTTCTGTTCTCATTGGCATTCGCCCAATCCCTGTGTTTAGCATTTAGGTCCCCTCCTACAATCACCCCGTCAAAATCAGTCTCCCCAAGTCTGTTCAGTTCGCCAAGCAGATCACGAATTTCTTCCTGACTAGTATCTATCGTGTGAAAGTAAGTGGAAACAAGCAGGATTTTTCCCGTGATGGAGCCCCTTACAGAGGTAATCATATAAGCGGCTACGTATGAAATAGTATTGAGGTTGATACTCAGAGTGAACTTACGAATATTGATGCTATTTTTGTGTAAAAGGCCGGTACCTTGAAGATTATTGTTAAGCAATGCTCTATAATTGGGAAAGTGTAAAGATCTATTGTTCGTAAGATGTGTTTCGTTGATGAAAAGCACATCTGGATTGTTTGTGTTGATGAAGTCTTCCAGGGCTACTTTTTTTGCCTGTGAGACGACTGAGCGGACATTTAGGGCAAAAATCCTGCAAGTCATGTTTGATTTGAGCAAAGCCCAAAGCAGAAATTGATATACGCACTTTGCTTTTGTGCTACCGAAGTGATGTTGTCAAACTCAGACATGAAGGAATTAATCTTAGAGATTAGGTCCATAAAGTCCAGCCCGAACAGATTCTGGGCTATTCCAGTGAAGTCACCCCAACCATTACCCACGGGGCCATCATTATTATTTCTAACACATTGAGCAAAGGATCTACCATTTGATTTGAAATTGTTTATGCTGTTATTCACAAAGGCACGACGATTCTCCCTTTCTTCCCGTGCTCCCTGCATTTTTCTAAATCTTTCTTCCTGAAACCTCTTAAACCTAGGGCAACCCCTATAGTTGGCTGGATGATCGTGAGATTTGCAATTAATGCAATAAGGCTTCTCCACATCATCTCGTTTTCTCTGACACTCCCCTGGCCCATGGGGTTTGTCACATTTTACACACTTGTAATTCATACAGCAGTTCGCTGCTATATGACCGAAGCCCTGGCAGTTTCTACATTGAATTGGGCCAGAGCTCTTGAGATCCTCCCAGGATACCTTCATGAAAAACAATCCCACTATGCTCCTTAGTTGCTGGATATCCGTATTCGGAGCTACTTGGACCACGTACCAACCTAAATTCATTTGCTCCCTACGAGACCGAGGAGTTGTGAATTTCCGAACATTGGTGAAAACCACATTAGGGCGAACTCTTTCGAGCTCTTCGCGTATTTCTTTCTCCGTGTAGTCCTGACCCAGTCCCTTGAGCAATAATGAGACAGGCCTATATTCTTTAGACGTATAAGTAAAGGAATCAATACGCTTTTCCTTGAACAATTCAAAAACCCTCTTATGATTCTCGGCACCCCTGACCAACAAACGAAGGGTACCATTTCGATTTGAAATTATTCTATACTCCACTCCCGGGAATGAAGTCATCATAGATAAATTAAGTTCCTTAATATTAAGAACATTGTGAACGACAATGGGTGGGCAGAAACGAACCTTGTCGACTCGCGAAGCCCCGGTTCTTTCGGGGTTCTTCCCCTGAACATTATTGATTGTCTTTATTATTCAGTCTAGAAGACTTATTGTATCTAAAGTCTTTATCACAAGATATGTTTTGTACAAAATTGTTACTAAATCTAGTATTTTTAGTAGAAACCTTATTACTATTGTTAGTTATAGAACCTGGTGGTCTGCTTAAAGCTTCCCTCTCGTCCAGGTCATCCAACACATCATAATAGTTGGAATTCTCGAAATCCGGTTTCCTTGCCGTACTGAGAGCTTCCTTCACTTTGGCGACTGGTCTGCCCTGATTTACCTTGGTCCAGGGAATGAAACTGTTGCCAGTTAACTCAAAATCCATCGCCTCGAGAATAGAGGCTCTTTTGATAACTGCATGAGGTTTAAATTGATTTTTGTATTGTTTCGGTATCGCACCAGTCGATGTCGACACATTGACGGCTCCATCACGCTTTCGGTTCCCCGTTGACGATCCTGACTTTATTGATGTAGTTAATTGAGAATTTGAGGCTGTCCCAGCAGCTAAAAAATCTCCGATATCACCCCTGTGTCTGGACATATCCTCTAGTGACTTCGACCTGCGACTCATCATTGTTGAAACATGTCCCAATAAGTTGAGACCGTAAAAAGGATCCATATCGGGCGAAACGTCCGACCCGTCATGAGATTCTGGAATCGATTCTCCTGGTTGAGGTATTAATTGCTTTATTACTGGCTCCATTGCCGGCGAAACTCGGCAACGGCCCCTTCGGAGCTCATACGGCTCTAACCTCACTTTGTTCTTACCGGCTTTATTCAGTCTTATTGCTTCCAAAAGAAACAAATATATATAAAAAAAACCCACTAGTTGGGGCAATATCAATTAAGCGAAACTCTTAACACCAAAGCTGAGTTTGTATTACAAAATTAGCTCGCAAAAAGAAAATTATAAATTTTCAAGAAAAAAAAAAACGTGGCCTCGTCCGACCAATGTTGCCAGTCTTCTCACTAGTAAAATGCATACTTACATGTGTGTGTGCATCATACCAAAAAGCCATCGCTCGAGGCAAGACCCTCTACATACAAAGCCATGCACTAATAGAGTTACTACCACATGTACATGGCCAAGTAGGGTCGCTGATGAATTGTCTAACATGGCGCCGGCATGAAGTTTCCGAGATTTTTTGCGGTTCTATATCAATTAGGTTCCTATATTATCGTTTAAATTTTGGAGGGAATGAAAACAAAAACCATTTTTGTTAAAACAAACACTTTTTTATTGTACAGTAGAATCCTGATAATTCGTACCCCGATAATTCGTATATCCCGCTAATTCGTATGAATTTGCTGGTCCCTTGAAAAAAATCCCGATAATTCGTACCCCGATAATTCGTATATCCCTCTAATTCGTATGAATTTGCTGGTCCCTTGAAATACGAATTATCGGGATTCTACTGTATATAATGACAATAACGGACAAAGTGGATTTGTGATACGAATTACAGCACGGCACACAGCAATTACGAGGCATTACGTTTAAATTGAATATTTAAGAAAAAGCAAGGTGTCTGTCTCGTAGAGACGGCCAGAAGACGTGGATCCGCCTACAACGATCGCCAATAGATCTTTAAGTAAGAAATTTTAGTGAAAAGGAAACTAAAGAAACAATTTGATTGACCGTAATGTTACGGGATTTGACTTTCCGTTTGGTGAATTTTGGCATCTTGTACCTAAAGATCAAATTTCACTTGCAACACAACGAACAATGTTTAATAGGGCATTTTCATAAATGTACTCGGAACTTACGCAAATTGCACAAAACATTTTCTTCGTAAACTAAACGAATAACATAAACTGGGTTATTTATTAAGAAAAATCTTTTGTGTTATTTTTTAATCAAAAATCTTTTTTGCAGAACTTGAATTTATGAAAACGCCCATAGATAAAAAACAAATAAAAATAAAATAAAATTACACGATAAAAGCAACGAAGCAATTTCAATTTAGAGCAACTAAAAACAGTGTTCAAAACATAGACAATATATAACAATAGACGTTCAACTCTCGCTTATTGACTGCGACGCTTCAGTGCCTGAAATCGTAACTATTTTGGTTTGAGTATTGGGTAGTTCTCGCCTGTGCTAAACTTGGTTTGTGCCCTTGATACATTTTTCTCGCTAGAAAATCCAATAAAAATTTGAAAAAACAATAAACAACCAATATCTTTTAAATTTTTTTTATTTTAAATTTCAATAAATATCACATTTTGGTTTGTTATTTTTAAATAAATAACACATTACTGCAGTAGCAGTGAAGACGAGGGACAAGCCAAATGTGTCGAGCCAAGCGCTAGAGCACCAGAGCTGTCCCAAAAGCAGTTTACAATCAAACGCAGCTACGATATAGGGAAGGCGATAGTGCCAGCAAAGCCCACCATAAAGCTTAAGTGGGGCTTGATTTTGCGGCAACTTTGCCTCCGTCTTCATGGAATGCTCGAGTGTCTCGAACGACTGGAAGAGGAATTACAATTTATTGCAGCAAAGTAAGACTATCCCGAGATCATTACCTCGACTTCCTCAGATCCCAAATAATCACGTCTCTGGCTGCAAAAGTATGCAGGTGTGGTCCTCACTGACTAAAGCTAAATATTCGCCCTCGGGCTCCCAAGAAACATCGTTAATGTAGTTTGTGTGACCTAGAAATACACCATGAAATTTTCTCAAAAATTGCAAATAAATGGAGATACCTTTCAGTAGTAAGTCACTGTGGAAAATTCTTCAGCAGTGATGCGCCCCAACCGCACAGAATGTCACAACTTTAGGCAAAACCGACAGCGAAGTCTCAGGGGCGAAACTGATAACTCACAACAGGTTTCAAGGTACAACTGCTTCAATTCTACCCACTCAAACGAATCGTTCTCTGACTCTTCCTAAAATACTGGTGTTTTTAAGGATACTTGAAAAATTACCGGAATTAAAATGTGCCCAAAAATGAAGAAAAAAAAACTAACGTCAAATCATGGTCAAGTCGGAGAAAACATGCCACACGCGCGCCATCATGCTTGAAAAGCGAAAAACACATGCGACATGTGCGCCGTCGTTTTTTGAAATCGGAACTATACAATGAAATCGACTTTTTGTTCTAAAGGTCTGTTTGACAGCTCAGTTGCTTCTGGCTCTGACGTCATCGGCAAGAAATTCTTATACGATTCAATGGGAATTTTCCCTTTTTATATGAAATATTATTGAAATTAGCGCACACACAATCAACATTAGAAAGAATGCACCGATATTTCTTGCCGATGACGTAGCAAAATGGTGGCTGTTAAAAAGCAACCAGCAGACCTGTGTTTAATTCGGCCATGCGATCGATGCACATTTTTCCTTCTCCCCCCAAGTTAAGATCGAAATTGTTTCTCTTTAAGTCTTCCGCTCTTGTTCAAAGCGGTTTGTATGCTTTGCATAAAAATGAATGAAAGGTTCGAGCGCTGGCTGCTGTTGGGTATGATGCACACACGCATATAAGTATGCATTTCATTAGTAAGAGAGCGATATCTCGGTCCCAGCATTAAAGTTGTGTTCTCAAAGCAAATTAAAACCATAATTTTTTCTCGTTCTTTGGAGCGTTTTACTGAAATTCTGAATTTCGTTTTCTCGAGAGTGATTTTTATTTTAATTTTTTTCAATTCCTCCAAAGCGAATTGAACCGAAATAATATGAATAGCCAGAATCAGAACAACCCATTTAGAGAAGAGAAACAATCAAGTTCTATATGAGATTCAATACACACAAAGAAAGCATAAAAAGAGTATACATGTGAAATCTGTACTGCAAGCAGCAGACACAACATAACAGCGGAGTAAAAATTTTGATTTTGCTTTTTAAAAACATAATTGAACATAGTTTAACATAACAAAATACCCTATACAATGCTTTAATGTAGCCCTCATCTCATAACACAGGTTTTGTTCAGATATCACCACAAACTATCGAGTTTCATCGATTGCAAATTTGTTATCATGGCAGCAAGCCGATTTTCTAATTTGTACCCCCATTACCAAAATCCAAGACGTATCCACGTCAAAAACGAAATACACTTGCGGAAAAGCTGCAGTAAATAAATCTCAGGAGTCTCCTAGCCCATGTTGCTTCCCCTGTCACAGCCCCTCTTGTAATGGATTCTTCGATCAGCCTTAAATTAAACGCAAAATACGTGCGTTTTTTAAAATAAATTTATACTTATCTATAATCTGTTAGTAATAAGCAGGGGCCTTATTAGGGAATTCGAATCGAAAATTAAATGCACGGAAATGTTTGATGCGGTATCAGCTAACTCGAATTCGATCATTTTCGGAAATTTACTCGAACACTTTTCAGTCGCCGGAAATGAAACTCGAAAGAAAAATTTATTCATTTCAATGTTTTTGTATGTAAGAATTTTTTTTCTTGCAAAACATATTTAAATTGCTTGGAAAATCTATAAATAATAAGAAAAAGCTGCCTCTAACATATAATATTTAGTTAAATACGATTTTAAACGAATTCTATTCCGTATGAATTTTCTTACAATTCTTGGATTGAAAACGCCGTCATCACTTTCGTCACTTTTATCTGGCACTTATTTCACATTCATCACTTTTATCCGGTTCTGATTTCAATTTTTTTAAACTGCCGGCATTAATTTCACAAAAAAGAAAACGCTAAAACTAATAGCAAATTATTTACAACTATTCAATAATGACACTAAATAAAACACGAAATTTCTAAGTTACCAGCAAGTTGATTTTTAGCAACTTTTAATTTTAACTTGTTGAGTTGTTTTTATTGCTGATTCACAATTATCAAACAAAACACAAACGATTATTAGTAATATACACCTTTAATTTATATATTTTACCGATTAAACTCTGAAAATTTGATAAAATTATTAACTTAATAACAAAACAAATCGAAGTTTACGCGCGGTTTCCCAACTGATTTTGACAGTAGAGTTGCCACTTGACCCTACTAGTGCACACATAGAAAGATTTTGTGCATGGCTTTGTATGTAGAGGGTCTTGCTCGAGGCTTTCATTCATTTTTATGCGAGACCCACAAACCGCTTTGAACAAGAAGCGAAAACTTAAATAGAAATCATTTTCGTTCCCAAGAACGAGAGTCGGAAACCACAACAAACGATTTTGCCGTTAAGAGCGACACTTTTCAGAGTGAAAAGAACGAAATAACATGGCTTTCAATACATCAGATTCAATACACATAAAGGAGAAGCATAAAAAGAGTATAAATGTGAAATCTGTACTACAAGCAGCAAACACAGCATAACAGCGGCAGTGAAAATTTAGATTTTGATTTTTTTTTTTTTTTTTTTTATGTTTAGGTTAGGTTGGCCTAGTTATACTATATGGCCATGTCTGGATTTAGTCTTCTCACACTGCACATAAATGGTGCAGCGAGTAGGTTTTATGAAATAATATTTTTACACGTGCGCCATGAAAATGGCGACCGTATAATCTGGCGTGTACAGTCGGGATCACGACCGACACCCGAGCCCCCCTGGAACACACAACTCTGCACTCTAAAGACACTCAAAGATGGCGATTCCTCCGACCGGAACCAAACTCGACCACCTCAATCGGCAACTCGAGAGAGACTGATTTTGATTCTTAAAAAGATAATTGAACATAGTTTAACATAACAAAATACCCTAAACCAGTGGTTCTTAACCGGTGTTCGATCGAACCCCAGGGGTTTGGTGAGTCAGTCTCCAGGGTTCGGCGGAGGTCAAAACACACACCCGAATCTCACCAGCGATTGTAGTAAATCTACTACTATTTTCGCATTCAAAGAGTGTGTTTACATTAGGACTCATTTTGAGGCTGCACGTCTTTCGCTCCGGTCAAGTGATGGTGAGGGACAAATTCTCTTCATAGAGGCTAGCCTCCGATTCGTACAAATACTTTCATACAGCTTTTTCTACGCACTTAGATGAGCTTGCGAAGTCTCTCGACGGATACTTCCCTACAAGAGAGTCATATCCAGCATGGGTGAGACAGCCGTTCTGGTTTAGTGTTGAGACAACAGATGTCAATAATGAATACCTCGATGAAATCATTGAAATTCAGCAGAGCCAGATTCAACAGCAACTCTTCATAACAGCAACGCTCTCAACGTTTTGGTGTCAACAAATGGTAACGTACCCTGTTATTGCTAAGAAAACTCTGGAGATTTTCATACCGTTTGTTACAACATATCTTTGCGAGCAATCCTTTTCGAGGATGCTGGACATAAAAACGAAGAAAAGGAACAGACTTTGTTGCGAAAATGACATGAGAGTGGCACTTGCCAAGGTAAAGCCGCGCATTTCTGAACTGGTCTCTGAAAGGCAACAGCAGATGACACACTGATTTGCAGTAAATATTCATTATTATGTTTTTGTTTTTATGTGAAAATCATGTTATAATGGTTTTGTTTCTTGTTCCGAATGGTTTTGTTCATTTTGTACACCTGTGTATAAATATATACCTACTAGAATTTGGACCCGGCTTCGCCCGGCTAAAAGCGTGAACAGAAAAAAAACTTAGGAAAACTAAATTCATTTGGTTAAAAATTAGGTAGCCTGCATGCTGTTCGTTAGTTTTTTCTCTTCGGAAAATGATTAACCCATTCGGTATTTTGATGCCATATGGCAACGCAGTTAAAAATTTGAATTGACTTATTATTTATTTATTTTCAACACTCTATTCTCATTTAGTGCACCTTTAAGTGCATTTGTCACCCAATTTTGATTTTTTGCGTAAAAAGCTGGCGTACGTATTTGTAAAAAATAAAAATTTTTAATTTTTTTTTCCTTTTTTTTTGTTTTAAATGAATACTGATAGCGTAAACATCATTAATTTGTATAGAGAGTATTTTTAACCCCCATAGAAAAAAACATGTACCAAACTAACAAAACAAACTAACAAAAAATTCCAGCACTTGCATTCGGTATTACTTTACCCCCCTCCGCTTACTCTCCCACCTATCGGGCTACTTTTTAATGGGTCTATGTTGGGGCTGGATCCCCGACGAACATCTATGCCAAATTTCAGGCCAATCGGTTAAGTAGTTTCCACGCGAAAGAGTAACATAGCGCAAAAACTAAGTTTCTATGTTGGTGCTGGACCCGCGACGAACATCTGTGCCAAATTTCAGGCCAATTGGTTCAGTAGTTTCCTCGCGAAAGAGTAACATAGCGCAAAAACTAAGTTTCGAAATCACTTTACCCCCTCCCCTTACTCCACCCACCCCTCGGGCTACTTTTTAATGGGTCTGTGTTGGGGCTGGACACTCGACGAAGATCTATGCCAAATTTCAGGCCTATCGGTTAAGTAGTTTCCCCGCGAAAGAGTAACATCGCGCAAAAACTAAGTTTCGAAATCACTTTACCCCCTCCCCTTACTCCACCCACCCCTCGGGCTACTTTTTAATGGGTCTGTGTTGGGGCTGGACCCTCGACGAAGATCTATGCCAAATTTCAGGCCAATCGGTTAAGTAGTTTCCCCGCGAAAGAGTAACATAGCGCAAAAACTAAGTTTCTATGTTGGTGCTGGACCCGCGACGAACATCTGTGCCAAATTTCAGGCCAATTGGTTCAGTAGTTTCCTCGCGAAAGAGTAACATAGCGCAAAAACTAAGTTTCGAAATCACTTTACCCCCTCCCCTTACTCCACCCACCCCTCGGGCTACTTTTTAATGGGTCTGTGTTGGGGCTGGACACTCGACGAAGATCTATGCCAAATTTCAGGCCGCTTACTCTCCCTTACTCTCCCACCTATCGGGCTACTTTTTAATGGGTCTATGTTGGGGCTGGATCCCCGACGAACATCTATGCCAAATTTCAGGCCAATCGGTTAAGTAGTTTCCACGCGAAAGAGTAACATAGCGCAAAAACTAAGTTTCTATGTTGGTGCTGGACCCGCGACGAACATCTGTGCCAAATTTCAGGCCAATTGGTTCAGTAGTTTCCTCGCGAAAGAGTAACATAGCGCAAAAACTAAGTTTCGAAATCACTTTACCCCCTCCCCTTACTCCACCCACCCCTCGGGCTACTTTTTAATGGGTCTGTGTTGGGGCTGGACACTCGCCGAAGATCTATGCCAAATTTCAGGCCTATCGGTTAAGTAGTTTCCCCGCGAAAGAGTAACATCGCGCAAAAACTAAGTTTCGAAATCACTTTACCCCCTCCCCTTACTCCACCCACCCCTCGGGCTACTTTTTAATGGGTCTGTGTTGGGGCTGGACCCTCGACGAAGATCTATGCCAAATTTCAGGCCAATCGGTTAAGTAGTTTCCCCGCGAAAGAGTAACATAGCGCAAAAACTAAGTTTCTATGTTGGTGCTGGACCCGCGACGAACATCTGTGCCAAATTTCAGGCCAATTGGTTCAGTAGTTTCCTCGCGAAAGAGTAACATAGCGCAAAAACTAAGTTTCGAAATCACTTTACCCCCTCCCCTTACTCCCCAAACCTATCGGGCTACTTTTTAATGGGTCTATGTTGGTGCTGGACCCGCGATGAACATCTATGCCAAATTTCAGGCCAATTGGTTCAGTAGTTTCCTCGCGAAAGAGTAACATAGCGCAAAAACTAAGTTTCGAAATCACTTTACCCCCTCCCCTTACTCCCCAAACCTATCGGGCTACTTTTTAATGGGCCTATGTTGGTACTGGACCCGCGACGAACATCTATGCCAAATTTCAGGCCAATTGGTTCAGTAGTTTCCTCGCGAAAGAGTAACATAGCGCAAAAACTAGGTTTCGAAATCACTTTACCCCCTCCCCTTACTCCCCCAACCCCTCGGGCCACTTTTTAATGGGTCTATGTTGGTGCTGGACCCCCGACGAACATCTATGCCGAATTTCAAGCCAATCGGTTCAGTAGTTTCCCCGCGAAAGAGTAACATAGCGCAAAAACTAAGTTTCGAAATCACTTTACCCCCTCCCCTTACTCCCCAAACCTATCGGGCTACTTTTTAATTGGTCTGTCTAGGGGCTGAGCGCCCGACGAATATCTGTGCCAAATTTCAGGCCAATCAGTTCAGTAGTTTCCCCGCGAAAGAGTAACATAGCGCAAAAACTAAGTTTCAAAATCACTTTACCCCTTCCCCTTACTCCCCCCACGTATCGGGCTACTTTTTAATGGGTCTATGTTGGTGCTGGACCCGCGACGAACATCTATGCCAGATCTCAGGCCAATTGGTACAGTAGTTTCCTCGCGAAAGAGTAACATAGCGCAAAAACTAAGTTTCGAAATCACTTTACCCCCTCCCCTTACTCCCCAAACCTATCGGGCTACTTTTTAATGGGTGTATGTTGGGGCTGGACCCCCGACGAATATCTATGCCAAATTTCAGGCCAACCGGTTCAGTAGTTTCCTCGCGAAAGAGTAACATAGCGCAAAAACTAAGTTTCGAAATCACTTTACCCCCTCCCCTTACTCCCCCCACCTCTCGGACTACTTTTTAATAGGTCTATGTTGGTGCTGGACCCCCGACGAATATCTATGCCAAATTTCAGGCCAACCGGTTCAGTAGTTTCCCCGCGAAAGAGTAACATAACGCAAAAACTAAGTTTCGAAATCACTTTACCCCCTCCCCTTACTCCCCCACCTCTCGGACTACTTTTTAATGGGTCTATGTTGGTGCTGGATCCCCGACGAAGATCTATGCCAAATTTCAGGCCAATCGGTTCAGTAGTTTCCCCGCGAAAGAGTAACATAGCGCAAAAACTAAGTTTCGAGATCACTTTACCCACTCCCCTTACTCCCCCCACCTATCGGGCTACTTTTTAATGGGTCTGTGTTAGGGCTGGACCCTCGACGAACATCTATGCCAAATTTCAGGCCAATCGGTTCAGTAGTTTCCCCGCGAAAGAGTAACATAGCGCAAAAACTAAGTTTCGAAATCACTTAACCCCCTCCCCTTGCTCCCCCCATCCCTCGCGTTACTTTTCCGTATGCCTATGTTGGAACCAGAACTACCACAGACACTCATGCCAAATTTCAAGTCAATCGGTTCAGCCGTTTTTGCGTGAAAGAGGAACAGACAGACAGACAGACACCAACTCATTTTTATATATTAGTATTAGTATGATGTTTTGAATTTGAAAAAATCATATATTATTTTTCCAATTAAGAAGGGTTCGGTGAACGGCCATATGAAACTGGTGGGGTTCGGTACCTACAAAAAGGTTAAGAACCACTGCCCTAAACAATGCTTTAATGTAGGCCGGATCTTATAACACAGTTTCTGTTCGGATGTCACCACAAACTATCAAGTTTCATCGATTGCAAATTTGTTATCATGGCAGCAAGCCGATTTTCTAATTTGTACCCCCATAACCAAAATCCAAGACGTATCCACGTCAAAAAAAATTACAGCAGGAAAGAGCGCAGGGAATTTAACCACGCCAAACTGGCTTTTGATGGTGGCGACCTCAAATTAGGAGCTACCGTGTCAAAAGTAGGTGGTGGTGACTCAAAGAAAGGAACAATCACATCGATAGAACGCGATGGCGACCTATTTAAAGGAACCATAGTAATTAAAGACAATGGTGGTGACCTAATTAAAGGAACCACTTCGGTCAGTGTTGGAGGTTTCTCCAACAAAAGGAGTAGATCTCCGGGAGGTACTCCGGAGGACAGCAAAGCGGTGGAGGAGGTACCACGAATGAGCTATTTGGCGCCGTCCTATTCTAAGGCAGTGACCTCCAGCGAGTTCAGGGCTGCCAATATCCACCAAAATGCTTCCATGGAGATTTCCCAAGAACAGGCCAAAATGCTGAAAGACAACATAACTTCAGCTGTGGCCGACTACATCGACTGCGAGGATAGCGATGGAGTTTTTACTCCTTTAAAATTCGCTAGCTACGGTCTGATCAGGGATATATTCGTAGTCAACTGCCAAGATAAACCGACTCGTGACTGGCTTCAGGCAACCATAGAGAAAAGCCATGCCCTTGGGGAGAAGGTAGTCTCGAAATCGTAGATTACGATAGGCTGCCAAAACCTATCAGACTGTCAGTCTTCGTCAGAGGTACAAAAGACGACTTTCCTCAATAGAATCAGACGTCAAAACCCAGGCTTGACCACAAACAAATGGAGAACCTATAGCCGCAGAGAACATGAAAACGGAGTTCACCTTGTTTTCGGCGTAGACAAAGACTCTGACGATATTTTGGAATCAAATCATTACAAAGCATTCTACCTACTGGGTCAAATCACTTTCCTGACAACAGAGGCTGAAGCTGAATTCAAAATGCGTAGGGCAGCAGCACCTGCGAACTCAAATGAGGCTAAACCAGCTACTTACTCGGAAGTGACCAAATCAGGTAATGCAACTCAGGCAGCGCTAACTAATGTGGCCACTATGGGTAATTTACAGGAAAGATTAACAATTCCCATTAAATTTCAGGTAGCAGATGAATTCAAGAATATGGAGAGCTGTGACTCCACTAACGCAGCCAACAACCCGGTCCATAAGGACCAATCACGGAACCCCACTGGTTCAATTTTAGGACAGAGCCTAGCGCTGGTGAGCGATAAGCCCTCTGAGGGTGGCTCTGCAACTACCAAAGGCTCTGTATCGCAAGCTGCCAACCAAGAAACGCTTTCGGGCTGTACAATTGGTAGCATTTGAACTCACGCCTCTTAAGCTTAATCATGAATATGGATCAAGCACAGGTAGAAGTTCTTCAAATAAACTTGCAACATGGCAAAGCAGCAACGGCCGAACTTAACCGTTGTTTAGCCAAGGGCACACACTTTTGGCACTCATTCAAGAACCCTAATATTTTAATGGAAAGATTCGTGGTCTACCGAAAAATTTAGGTACTATCATTGTAGGATCAAATACTGATAGACCCAGAGCATGCATTTGGGTCAAAAAGAATGTGGACTTCATCCCACTACCGTATCTCAGTAATAAGGATGCGGTGGCTGTGGCACTTAAGAGTTCTACTCGCGATTCGCTACCTCAGACCTCCTGGGGAAGAATGGGACAAAATTCTCCAATATTGCAAACTTAACAATATGCCTTTGATAACTGGCTGCGATTCCAATGCGCATAACATAGTGTGGAATAGCAGTAATACAAATAACAGAGGTACTGCACTTCTAGAATTTCTCCAAAGTGAAAATTTAGAAATTTTAAATAAAAGACATGAGGCCACTTTCATCAATAGAATCAGACGAGAAATTATTGACATTACTTTTTGCTCTCCTGATATCCTTAGCAGTCATCAATGGCATGTATCCAATCACATTCTTCCGTCGGATCACAGGGCAATTTCTTTCAAAATTTCTCTCAAGACTTCAAAACCCATATCATTCAGAAATCCTAGGAAAACAGATTGGGTAGCATTTGCAAATAATCTGCAACAAACCCTTGCTTCCTGTGAGCTCGGTGAACTGTCTTGCCAAAACATTGAGACAAAAAGTAAAATGCTCGAAGAAGCCATAGTTACGGAATCCCATAATGGATGTCCAATATCTACTAGCAGAGGGGATCACAAAACCACCTGGTGGAACATTGACCTACAAAAACTAAGACAAGCGTTATGCAAACAATTCAACAAAGCCAAAAGAGTTAACACAGTAGAACAATGGAACATTTTTAGTAGTCTCCAAAGCAGCTATAAGAAATCCATAAGAAACTCCAAAAGAAATCACTGGACAAAATTTTGCGGTGAAGTTGATAGCGTTCCTGAAGCTGCCAGAATTCACAAAATCCTGGCTAAGGACCCCACCAACCAACCAACTACTTTCCAGATCGAGTCAGGGATTTACACGTCAAGTGATAGGGAGGCAACTATACACCTCCTTGATACACATTTCCCTGGACATTATCCTTTCCGAGATAATTCCAGTTTATCTCAAATAGACACAGCTACAGCTGATTGGGCGACAGCCAACAAAATTGTTACAAGAGAAAAAATCTCATGGGCTATCAACAGTTTCGCCCCTTTCAAATCTCCAGGCCCAGAGGGTATCTATCCGGCTGCTATGCAGAAAGGAATCGATTTATTAATTTTGCCCCTTCAGGAACTCTATAAAGCCTGTATTGCAACGGGCTTTATCCCAAGTTCATGGAGCAAGGTAAGAGTAATTTTTGTAATTTTTTGTAAGAGTAATTTTTACCAAAAGCTGGTAAGCAATCCTACTATTTAGCCAAATCGTATAGGCCGATAAGTCTCATGAGTTTTCTGCTAAAAACCCTAGAAAGACTGGTGGAAGTTCATCTGCGAAGTGAGCTTCAACCAAAGTTGATTCTATATCCTCCTATGCAGTTTGCTTATCAAAAGGGCAAATCTACTGAAGCAGCTCTTCATCAACTGGTACATCATATTGAAAGAGGTATGGCCTGTAATGAGTTTGTCTTAAGCACCTTTATTGATATTGAGGGTGCCTTTGACAACACCAGCCATAAGAGAAGCTCTTAGTTCCAAAGGTGTAAATCAAACCATAACAAGATGGATCTACAATATTCTGTGTGGCAGACAAATAAAGACGAAGTTTGGAGACTATGAGGTTTCTATCTCGACTGTCAAAGGCTGTCCTCAGGGTGGAGTTTTATCTCCATTATTATGGTGTCTTGTAGTAGATGAACTACTACACGCATTAAACTCTTCAGGCATTCTAACAATAGGATACGCCGTTGACATAGTAATATCTATTACAGGTAAGTTCCTCAGCACTCTTGGTGAAATTCTAGCAGAGGCCATCACGAAATTTTCCGTGTGGTGTGACAATATAGGGCTATCCATCAACTCAAGTAAAATCAAATCGGTACTTTTCACCAACAAACGTAAGATTGACAATTTAAAAATGCCATCTCTTAAGGGTATTCAACTGAAATTATACAATGAAGCCAAATTTCTAGGCGTGACAAAAAACTCAATTGGAAATCACATGTCTCTAACAAAGTAAATAAAGCGATATCAGCCTTTTTACAATGTAAAAGAGCCGTATCCCGTACCTGGGAATTATCTCCGAAGATTGTACTCTGGTTATACACAGCTGTAATCAGACCAATGGTATCCTATGGTGCTATAATCTGGTGGAAAAGAACAAATCTTTCTTCTGTCAAAAACGAACTCAATAAGCTCCAAAGACTTGCGTGTATTAGTATTACTGGTGCGATGAGATCGTGCCCAACAGCTGCGTTGGAGGTTATCTTAAACTTATTACCACTGGATTTATTCATCAAGGAGCAAGCTATGCTCTGTGCCTTTAGACTCAGCATAACTGGTCAAAGGAAATCCAGCAACTGCAGCAGGCCCGGCTCAACCTAATATGCAGACCATGCAAGGCATGGGGGCGCCGATCTAAAGGGCGCCTTTTCTGTTTCGATTTAAATAATTTATATTTTTCATTTTTTATATTTGTGTAAACAAAAATTTTTCAAAAAAAAATTCTGTGTTTAATTTCTCCTATTCGATGAACATCGTATTTATTTTCGCTTGTTCAAAAGTTTATTAGTTAAACAGATTTGTCAAAATTTTTTGATGTCCCCAACTAGTAATTATTTTAAAGTCAACATTATATAAAGTAGAGAGCCTTTAACCTAGATGCTACCTTAATAAACTGTGCTACTGACAACAATTATTACCGCCAGACGAAAAAAATATTGAAAATTATAATTTTATTGTAAATAATCTAACAAAAATGACATTAGAAACTACCCGACATGTTCCTGATATCAGCTACATTTAGGTCAGTTCAAAAAAGTCGGCTGTGTGTCCCAGACATGCAGCTGCACATTTTTTGCAGTGTGCCATGCGCCATTGGATTACATGTGCAACTGATATCGGGATCAGTCAGCTGCAGGAGCTGATGGCCAGTGGGACATCTCGTTAACGAATTTCCCTCAAGATGGGACCTAAGGTGATCGCATTTTTGTCCCCAAAAACTATAAGTAGCTGAAGTTCATCAAAATCTATGTTTCGAAAAAAAATATATACAAACATGAAAACATACAATTATAATTCTTAATGCGGTCTGTCTCTGAGTAATTGAATACGACTAATATCGGGATCAGTCAGCTGCTATTAATGAAACTTTACAGTATTACTGTCAGCTGCAGTAATACTGTAAAGTTTCATTAATATCGGACCACCCAATTCGAAGATAACAGGCGAGGGGTATCGAAGGGGAATTTTCTCAGGGGTGAGACCTATCTAGATCGATTTCTTGTCCCGGAAAATCCCTAACCCCCAAGTTTTGTGAAAATAGTTAGGCGGGTTTTCGAGATCGTTTGTGCAGACAGACAGACAGACGTTCCTCGTATTATATTATAGGATAAAACGTTTTGTGCCTTTAAATTTATTTACTTATCTCCCATATGTACACTTTTTTTAAAATTCAAACAAAAAGGGCGCAAAAAAAATTTGCATAGAGCGCATAGAACCATAGAGCCGGCGCTGAACTGCAGCAAATCCCACATTTCTATCTGGAACGACCTAACGAATAAGATACCAGAGGCAGAAATGCCTATTGATTATCATACTGCAAAATTACGCTTTGGCAAGAAATTTAAGGTGATTCTTCCAACAAGAGAGCAATGGAATCGGAACAGTCAAATGATTCCTCTCACAAGCAACTGCTGGTTCACTGATGGATCACTCAGAAATGAGGTGGCGGGTGCTGGTGTTTTTCATCCTAGACCCGCTGGCGAAAATACTACCGTAATTATTCCTCTGGGTAAAAACGTTACTGTGTTTCAAGCAGAAAATGTAGCAATTTCCACTAGTGCAATACTAATTCAAAATAATAATCCTATAGGCGAAGAGATCCATATATTCTCTGACAGTCAAGCGGCAATAATGGCGCCGAATTCTGTAGAGATGAAATCAAAATTTGTGGAAGAATGCTTCCTAAACCTACAAAGGAATTCAGATAACGATACTGTATCCCTAATATGGGTCCCAGGACAAACCAACATCCAAGGCAATGAAGAAGCAGACAAATTAGCAAGACAGGGTGCTGATATCCTACCCGTAGGACCTGCTCCTTCGCTGCTGATCTCAGTAGCAACAATCAAAGCAATTATACATATATACAGCAGACAGCAACACAATACGAGGTGGGCAAATGAAACTGTTGGACGACAAGCTAAAAAGTTTGGCTGTGAACCTAATCCAACCACGGCCAAAAAAGTACTAGGTCTGGGGAGAACTGGCATTGGACCGCTGGTCAGTGTACTAACGGGTCACAGTAAACTCAACTACCACCTTCACAACATTAGGCTTTCGAGCGACCCTTCTTGCAACCTATGCGACGCAGAGGAAGAAACTGCAGAACAGTATCTTTGCTTGTGTCCTTTCTTCCAAAACCGCAGACTAAACACCTTTGGCAGCCGTTTCTTAAAACCACTGGACATCGGTAACACCCCTCCGAATAAAATCGTGGATCCAGAAGATTCTTGCATGAGTAAGCTAGTAGTAGCCAGATCCCTACAACAAAGCACAATGGACACAACTGTTGGTCAAAGTGCCTAGGGGCTGAGTACATCGGCTCCATTCGTATTATCTATCTATCTATCTATTCCCCTCCCCCTTCAATTTAAACCCCCTCTCCTTGTGTCTCCTGATCCACAGAACCGATTCCGATCCCGCTTTCGGCATTCGGTTGTAATTAATGAAAGGAATATTTTAGTGTAAAAGAGTTCCACCTCCCCCTCAATTTAAACCCCCTCTCCTTGTATCTCCTGATTCACTGAACTGATTCCGATCCCGCTTTCGGCATTCGGTTGTAAATAATGTAACGAATATTTTGGTATACAAGAGTTCCCCCTCCCCTTTCAATTTAAACCCCTCTCCTTGTATCTCCTGATCCACTGAATCGATTTCGATTCCACTTTCGCCATTCGGATGTAAATAATTTACATCCCCTCTCCTTGTATCTCCTGATCCACTGAACTGATTCCGATCCCACTTTCGGCATTCGGTTGTAAATAATGAAAGGAATATTTTGGTGTACAAGAGTTCCCCCTCAATTTAAACCCCTTCTCCTTGTGTCTCCTGATCCATTGAACCGATTCCGATCCCGCTTTTGGCATTCGGTTGTAAATAATGGAAGTAATATTTTGGAGTACAGGGGTTCCCCTCCCCCCTCAATTTACACCCCCTCTCCTTGTGTCTCCTGATCCACAGAACCGATTCCGATCCCGCTTTCGGCATTCGGTTGTAATTAATGAAAGGAATATTTTAGTGTACAAGAGTTCCTCCTTCCCCCTTAATTTACACCCCCTCTCCATGTATCTTCTGATCTGCTGAACCGATTGCGATCTCACTTTCGCCATTCGGTTGTAAACAATGAAAGGAATATTTTAGTGTGCAAGAGTTCCCCCTCCCCCCTCAATTTAAAACCCCTCTCCTTGTATCTCCTGATCTGCTGAACCGATTCCGATCCCGCTTTCGGCATTCGGTTGTAAATAATGAAAGGAATATTTTAGTGTACAACAGTTACCCCTCCCCCCTCAATTTAAACCCCCTCTCCTTCTATCTTCTGATCAACTGAATCGATTTCGATACCGCTTCCGACATTTGCTTGTAAATAATGAAAGGAATATTTTAGTGTACATGAGTTCCCCCTCCCCCTCCATTTAAACCCCCTCTTCATGTGTCGCCTAATCCACTGAACCGATTCCGATCCCGCTTTCGCCATTCGGTTGCAGATAACGAAAGGAATATTTTATTGTACAAGAGTTCCCCCTTCCCCCTCAATTTACAACCCCTCTCCTTGTATCTTCTGATCCACTGAACCGATTTCGATCCCGTTTTCGGCATTCGGTTGTAAATAATGTAACGAATATTTTGGTATACAAGAGTTCCCCCTCCCTCCTCAATTTACACCCCCTCTCCTTGTGTCTTCTGATCCACTGAACCGATTTCGATCCCACTTTCGCCATTCGGTTGTAAATAATGAAAGGAATATTTTAGTATACAAGAGTTCCCCCTCCCCCTCAATTTACACCCCCTCGTCAAGTACCTTCTCATCCTCTGAACCGATTTCGTTCCCGCTTCGGCATTCGAGGGACACTACTTGAAAAAAATTGTTAATCTTTAAATAATTATTACAATACAAAATGTTTATCAAAAAACTTTAAATTCTCTCGGACATAAAAAGTTTGTTCACTGTTATCTTTAAAAAGAGTGAAAAAAAAACAAAATAAAAATTTTGAAAAACCCCCGAATAAAGAAAAACCCTAAAAAATTGAAAAACTCCTGAATAAAAAAAATCCTTTAAAAAGGATAAAATAATATAATCATTGGAGTAAATTTAAAATTGGTTTACAACCTTGCTCCACAAATTCAACGACCAATAGGCTTTCCCGACGCACACATATTTTAAATTTACTGTAATGATTATTTTTTCCTTTTTAAAGATTTTTTTTTATTCAGGAGTTTTTCAATTTTTTAGGGTTCTTCTTTAGTCCGGAGTTTTTTAAGGTCGAGGGCCACGGGAAATTTTTGCAGATGATAAAATTTTGCAGAAAACTAGAAAGAAACAAATATATTAATTTTCAGTGGGAAAGACAGAATGCGGATAAGGTACTTTTATAGGAAGACTAGCATAGGGATTTGAATCTTATTTCCCATGAAATTTTCAAACAATGTGTAGAAATTATATTTTGTTCGAATCTGACATTTGAGTCCAACCAAAGCCTTTCCATATAACTGCATCTAATCATCTGCAAAAAAATGTTCATCTTCACGTGGCCGTCGGCCTTTGGCCGCGTTCTCACGTAGGTGAAATCAACCGAGTTACTCTGGGTGAAAAACTCTGCTTGCGTTCTCACGTAGTGTTTTTCAACTTTTGCGCTGCAGTGTATTTACACATGCTGTGTCAATGTGTGAAAAATGTTGTGAACCCCCACCATTGAACTCTATGTGTGTTTGTGTTTTCAACCAAGTTCACCCGGCCTAGCCAGCAGATGAATTCCCCGCCTACACCCGATAGCGTCTGGCCCGTAAAATCGAGTGGAAACTTGGTGAAGTCAACCAGTTTCCATCACGTCTGAACACAGCCTTTAAATGCCCCATCCACGAAATCTATCTTTTATAAAATCGTATGGAAGCTAGTAAATGCATAAATTTAAAATGATAGCATAGTCAGGGTAGAACTTTATAAAGCCATGAGAGAATTCGGTAACCCAAATAAATTGATAAGACTGTGTATCGACCTCGGGCGAGAGACATTAGTAGCGCCGAAAGAGAGAGTGAGATGTCATTACTTTCATAAATTATAAAGGAGCAAAAAAAATCCATATCGCAAAAAAAACATTTAAAATGTTAAAATTTTGTGTTGAGAACTGAGCGATGGGGTCTACAGTAAATAGTTTTAATATGTTTTAATTTTCTCATACTAAACATAACAAAAGCTATGATTACCAATCTAACAATTATTGAAAACCCGTATGGTGATTTAAATGAACGGCGAACAGTTGTATCCAAATTCCACTTTGAAGTCAAACTTTCCAATAAGACTTTTTAAAATCTATTCCAATCGGATTTTGATGTATGGGAGTTTTATGTAGAATCATATCCTAAATAACATTTGTTCTTGCACTTTTTTTGATAAGATGCACCTAAGATGCAAGGCAAATTTTAAGTTAATAATAACAGGTAAACCTGCATTCTTGAAAAACCAGATTCAATTCCTAAGCTCAAGTCGCTCCCGTCACATTAAGATTTGCAGACATACTCACTTGATTATAGCAAGGTCATTTTTAGTTAGATCGGCAAAAATTTGGAATAGTCTACCTCAGTGGCGGCTCGTGTATATTTGAAATGAGGAGGCAAATTTTTTTTAGTTCTATAAAATTTTTTATGATACGACCACAGAACTATATAACATAGAACAACTGTCACCATACAAAGCTCTGCCAAAAACAATGTATAACCGAGACGATTCAAATCGAACAACTCATTTTAGAAGAAGCAATGGATCCAAAATTCGATACCCCATTAGCTAAGGCACAAACCAGTTTGCGCCAAAGGGTATACTAACTTCGCCTAACTTTCCTCGAGTTATGGCTTTTTCCATTTTTAAAAACCATAAAACCATAACTCGAGGAAAGTTAGGCGAAGTTAGTATACCCTTTGGCGCAAACTGGTTTGTGCCTTAGCTAATGGGGTATCGAATTTTGGATCCATTGCTTCTTCTAAAATGAGTTGTTCGATTTGAATCGTCTCGGTTATATATTGTTTTTGGCTCTGCTGAAAAATGGTCCCAAAAATATTTCCCTCTTTATCGTACTTGAACGCATTCACTGAACTGTATAAGGTCGCGAAATTCAAATTTCGTTTGCCGCGAAATTCAAATTTCACAAGTTTGAGACTAACTTTAGGCACCAACACCCAGCTCACGGTTTAAACGAGACGGCTATATTTATTTTCATACGGTTATCTTGTTCTTAGCAAAAGCTGTATGAAAGTATTTGTACGAATCGGAGGCTAGCCTCTATGAAGAGATTTTTTTACGGAGATTGGTGTTCGTATTTTATATGTGGCTATGCTTGTTCTTGGCAAAAGCTGTATGAAAGTATTTGTACGAATCGGAGGCTAGCCTCTATGAACAGAATTTGTAGTTTATGTTTTAGAGAATTCGACATTAGAGAATAGGATTTTCTTTTAACCCTCTAACCGGAATATTTCCGAAGAAAATTCACCAAAATATGACTTTCAACTTGCGACAGACCGTAACCAAGACAACGTACAGGGCTAATTTTTTCCAGCATGTAAAGCGATAACTTACAAAAGTCAGTGTAACACGTTCCGGCGATTTCCGGCGATTCAAATTGTTACCCGTTATAAACAAGCGAATTCCCTGAAGCCTGCCTTTTGTCGGACATTCCGGCTAGAGGGTTAAATGATTCTTTTCTGAACATACAGATTTTTATTCAATCCATTATGGTATAAAAAATTAAAGGCATACGTTAGAAAAACATTTTTATAAAATGTTATGAGGAGGCAATGCCTCCGTTGCCTCCCCTATAAAGTCGCCACTGGTCTACCTCCTGATTTACACAGAGTCTATAAGCCAAATAAATTTAAGGCAAAAATTCGTGTTAAGGCAAAAATTCGTGTTCTAATAGACCACCGGAAACCTTGAGACATTTGCTAGGTTAGCTTTTTCATTAGTTGGGTGAGGCTGTTTTCTCTTCATAATTAGTCTTAGCTAAGTTGCGCGTGACACAACTAATTCCCCACCTACCTGAGTTTATTTTTTGGATGAAACTTGACATCGTTACCATTGTAGAATTACAGAAATTGTTAATTTTAATTCAATTTTAATGAATGTAGGCCCATATAACTATCTTTTTCTTCTTTTATTTTATTTTACTTGTCATACTTTAAATCTTTTGGAGTCATTTTTTTATGTATAGAACATTGAATTTAATTTAATAATTACATATAATTACATATAAATAAACTAGACACTTTATGATTAAGATTTGTTAAACAATCTAATTGATTGAATTTGTATTTACATGAATTGTGATATATTGTAATTTAATTATAAGTGAATTTAACTTAAATATTGTAACCTTACAAGGCATAATGCCTTCTTCCGGTTTAAATAAATAAATAAAAAATAATTCGCAACGGGAAAAAAAAATTAATATACCCTTTGGTTTCACCATACGGGTATAAAAACATCGATCGAATCAACCATCCAATTTCATAAGCTATGTTCATTTCTAAATCGATTTTAGGGGTTTTTGGGAAATTTCAAACTGCTTTTAGGGGGAACATTTTGTTTTTTGTTGGTAACCCTCCTGGGGGATGTTTTCCGATTCTCCGTCAAGATGCTCGTGGTCGCCATTTGCATGAAAGTTTCTGATGGATCGCCGTTGTTTTGAATATTCGTTTGTTGTTGGTTTATTTTTTCAATTTTCAATTTATTTATTGCTATAATATTGAGTATAATTCAGTACAAACTTAATAACTTATGGCAAACAATGCCTACGTTAACAATGATAGGTGGTAAAAATTCAGTCAAGAAATTCTATATGACATGTTTGATATAATGCGAATGTTTTTACACACATACCATTAGCAAGATGGCATGTGTACCCTGAGAGGTTAACACTTACAAGCTAGCTTAATTAACTGGCATTGCCAGGTGATAAAAATAAAAATAAAAATAAACAAAAAATAAAAATAAACAAAAATAAAAATAAACAAAAACAAAACGATAGAGGTTCATCCTCTATGATGACTATGGTCTTTACCATTATAGAAAAAAAGATCACCATTGTTGTTAATAGTTTGTAAAAGTTCATCGCGGTTAATCAGATCGAGCGGTGACAGGTAAAAATCATGCGAATTCAGTGACGTCCGAGCATTCCTTAACTGAGAGGAATGAATGCCTTTCATTATTGTATTGATGTGTGTCTCTAGTCTTGATGAGGATCTTTTCCACAACATAGTGCAGAACTGAAGACAAGGAGTAATTCTGGCATGCTCATAAATTTCTTGGTTTGAGTAATACCTATTTACGAATTTAAATTTCATAGATACGCAGTTTCGGAGAATCTTTCTCTCAAAAAGTTCTATTTTTTTGCCCATGTCGTGGATAAAGAAAACCAGCAGGGGAAGCTGTATGAAATCACCGGCCTGATGATTTGTTTATAAAGAAGCAGCTTGGTTTTTGGGAATAAGTTGCTTTTGTAGTGCATCAGAGATGCTAAATTGAGATAGATACCATTGGCTCTTTTCAGCGTTATCTTGATGTGATTGTTGAATTTAAGCAAGTTATCGAAATTCACACCCAGATACTTAATGTTTTTTTTAACTGGTATTTTAGTACCGTCAAGGACGATATCCAAGCCTGAACACTTTTTTGCAATTCCCCTAGGACCTTTACCTGCAGCGTTCCTGAAATGTATTAAAGCGGATTTGGCAGTGTTTATTTCTATTCCCCATGAATTGTAATAGTCCAGAATTTCTTTTAGATGAAGGTTTACCAGACTTGTACTCACGGATGGGTTTTTGTGAGTTGATTTCACTAAAGTGTCGTCCGCGTACAATAAGGCGTCCGAAACCAGTTCATCATATGGGTCAGCCGAAAGGTGGTGTGGAAAGTCATGTAGAAAAATTGTATATAAAATAGGACCCAATATTGATTCCTGAGGGACGCCTCTTGAGACCGATACTACTCCAGACACAGCGTCTCCGATAGAAACAGACAGCGATCTACCTTTTAAGAAGGTGGAGATAAGTCTGAGCAGATAGTTTGGCATCTTTAAGTTGATAAGTTTAAATAATAAGCCATCCAGCCATACAGAGTCGAAGGCCTTTTTTATATCAAGAAAACAAGCCGTGGTTACGCATTTTTTCCTTAGACCTAAGGTGATATCATTTTGGAGTTTCAACAATGCATGCTCCGTGGAGTGACCCTTTCTAAAACCGAACTGTTCATCAGGGATAACCTGTTCTTCTTCGCAAAACAAAGTGACCCTTTCCGCCAGTATTTTTTCAAACAGCTTTCCCACATTAGAGAGCAACGAAATTGGTCTGAAATCCTCCACATTAATGGCATTTCGGGTTTTCCTGATTGGAATTAGTTTAGCTATTTTCCAGATATGAGGAAAGTAGCCGTTATTAATGCAATTATTAAAGACGACCATTAGAAACCTCACTGCGCCCACAGGAAGTCTCCTGATGATGTAATTTGAAATCATATCAGGACCAGATGATTTTTTATTTTTTAATAATTTTATGAATTGGGTAATCGTATCATTTGATACAAATCGATCATCCATGGTTGCATCACTGGACCTAAGTCCATCCCCAAAGTTGGTCAGACTTTCATTAAAGCTTGAACGAAAATTGTAAAGTTCAGACTTGACATTGTCATTGTGAATAGATGGGAAATCCCGCTCACTGAATGACTCTGCATAGTAGTCACTGAATGCCTCAGCGATTTCCCTTGAATCCACCAACACCGCGCCACCATGCGATACTTTTTTAATTTGATTTTTGGAGGAATTACCCAATATTCCGTTTATTTCCCTGAAAACCGTGGGTCCGGGTCTGATTAGCCCCAGTCTATACTGAAATCGTTCATTGCCAAGTTTGTTGAGTCGAGTAGTTATTATGTTACCCAGTAAAGCGATTCTATTCTGTATCTCCCTATCTTCCGCGTCAGGACAGTGTCTTTTTCTATCCAGCCTTCTTTTAAGTTCTCTTTTCCATGTATTTTGGATAGTTAGAAGGTCTTTCAAATCAGAAGGAATTTTTTCCCTAAAGCTTCTAGCCTTATGTTCCTCAGAGAATTCCAGAATTGCATCCGTTACAATGTCGTTGAATCTCACAATGAGTGCGTCCAACTCCAAGTTACTTAGGTTTCTATTGTCATCAATAGCAATTGAACAGATTCTGGCATTGACGAAGTTTTTGAAATCCTTCCAGTTAGTTTTGGCAAAGGATCTGTTAAGCGCTGGGCCGGTCACCATATTTGGCATACTCGAGCAGAGATGCAACTTAAACAGCACCGCATAGTGATCAGAAAATGAGGACAAAGTTCCACATGTGTAGTTGTAGCCAGATGGCTGAACAAGATTACTGGAGACCAAAAACAGATCTAAACATGAGCTGGATAATGGGAACGTGGGAGAGTTTGGATGTATTATTATTAAGTTATTAATATGCGGATTATTATCCATCCACTCTTGGATAGTTTTCCCGTTGCGATTGATAAGATTATTTGCCCAATTAGTGTGTTTCGCGTTCAAGTCTCCAGCAAGGATTATTCCCTCAAATATTGTCCCCGCAAGCCGATTCAACTCAATCAGAAGCGCCAAGATCTCCGCACTGTCCGTGTTTGACGTATGGAAGTATACAGAAATGAGAAGAATCCGTGAAATCGCTGATTGGCTACCAAAATCCAGAGACCCAGCGCTATACGAGATAGTGTTTAATGAAATTGACAAAGAATATGGTTTGACACCAAGAGACGGTTTAGAGATTAGAGCAGTGCCCTGTAACATATTATTCTGAATAGTGTGATAGTTGGAAATGATTAAATTTTTGTTATCTTTCAGGTGTGTTTCATTTAAAAAAAGAAGATCAGGGCAGTTTGTTCTAATAAAATCGTCCAGCGCTACCTTCTTAGCGAAGGATACCGCAGATCTGACATTTAAGGTAACTAATTTTAGGAAATTCATGGTTTCAGTAGGCAGAGGTTCATACAGAACTCCAATACTGCACCTTTTTGTTTATCGGTAGATAATTTATTGAAACTAGTCAAGAACAGATTGATTCTTGCTATTAGGTCAAAGAAGGACAGACCAAAGAGGCTTTGAGAGATCTTTGAGAAGTTATCCAGAGGGGAATCACTAGCAGCTCTGGCGCTGTTGTTATTAAGGCACTCAGCGAACGTTCGGGTGTTGGTTCGGAAGTTGTTAATACTATTGTCAACAAACATCCTTCTGTTTTCTCTTTGCTCTCTGGCAGCTCTCAACCTGTCAACTCTGATATCGCAGAAGGCTCTATATTTAGGACAGCCTCTAAAGTTAGCGGGGTGGTCATGAGTCTGACAGTTAACGCAATATGGTTTGTTGTTATCATAAGGTTCACGCAAGCATTCGCCCGGACCATGTTGGCCATCACATTTCACACAACGATAGGCTAGACAACAATTCGTGGCAATATGCCCGAATCCTTGACAATTGCGGCACTGTGTAGGACCTCGATTCTTGAATTCGTCCCAGTGAACTCTCATATGGAGTATTGCCTGAATTCCCTTTAGCTGAGAAGCGACCGAAGGGTCAACCTGTAAAATAAACATCCCTAACGAATAGCCCTCTGTGCGTGAGCGCGTGGTTGTGAATGGCTTAATATTGTCTAATTTTATGCCCGGACGTAATCTCAGAATTTCCTCCCTTATCTCAGTATCCGTAAAATCTCCCCCAAGACCCTTCAAGATCAAAGACACTGGTTTGTTCTCCCTAGGAGTATATGTATATGCTAGAATTTTATTGTCCCTAATCCTATTAAAGACTTTCGCATGATTTTCATCTCCCCGTATTAATAAGCGGACAGAATTGTTATTATTTTTAATTATGTTATAATCAATTCCCGGAAAATCTTCGGATAAGCATTTATTTAGAACCTTGATGTCCGGATTTCCTTGAATCACTATTGGTGGGCAAAATCGTGATCTTTTTTTCATCTGGTTAGTATTATCAGTCAAATTATTATTACTAGTGTTAGTACAATTATATAGTGAATTATTATTAGTATTAACATTTCTATTGCTAGTTTTTACATTTCTAGTACGCTTATCTGAATTAAAACGATTTGCTGTTTTAGGCATCTCTTGTTGAACGTTGACATCAATAGCAGAGTCCTCTTCGTCCGTTGATAGTGATGCGTAGTAATTGGAAGACGTTGATGTAGCAGGTATATTGGAACTCGGAATACGAGACCTGGATCTTTGTTTTTCGGATCCCAAAGAAGGGGTCTCTAATGTTTCATTGATGCTAGAACGTCGCAAAGCCTTTTTGCGAATCCTGTCTCCTTGGTTGTCAATTCTGGATATAAGTTGCCAGGAGCCATCGCTGATCGAAGCCTTCGTGTCAGATAATGAGTTCATAAGTTTATTTACAGATGAATGCTTTACTCGTTTAATTTCGGGCTCAACGGCAACACCGCCAGCCACGGAAGTAGTTGAGTTCGCCTTGGTTGCCAAAGCTGTATTGGTGTAAGTATGTTGTAACACGGTGCCGCCAACGGTGGCTAGCGTTACAGCTGTCGATGTATCATTCCCAATTTGAGAATTTGCTAATGTGTTGTTGCTGGAGTGTATGAACTCAGACGAACTGCCGGTGTCCATAGGTACTGGTGTAGATGTATGCGTGGAGCTGCAGTGATTACCGCCATTTTGTTGACTTGATGCTGCATGAATATTTCCATGCGTTTCCAGTGATTCTGTATGTGTATTGACCGCGTGGTTTCCGCCATCTTGAGAACTGCTTGTGGGGCCGCCTGGCAGCGGAGCCCCATAGACAGCCAGCTCAATATTCCTCCTTGTTTGAGCATCAATGAGCTCTGAACATGATTTAAAGCCCGGGACCAGCGTTGGAGCATCCTGCGGATGCTTACCATCCGAGGAGCCGGACATCTTCACAGGTTAAACACTCTAGATTACCCTTTTTAACTGCTCTTGACCACAGGAAAAAAAAAAATAAAAATAAGATCCCCAAAGGATCTTAATCAACTATTATTTACGTATTTATAATTCACTTAATGTGACTCAAATTAACCAAAACGGATAGCAACACGTCCTCTCTCCTTGGTTACTCAAACGTGACTCTTGTTGGTTTATTTGATAATTCGGGTTGCCGCTCTGTTGGAAATTGAGTTTTATAACGGTGCTGCCGTTTCAATATTATTTGTTTGCTTTTTTGTTGTAAAGCGTTAATTTTTCGCCACATTTATCCAAATCAAATTGATATTTAAATGACAATCGTCTTTAAGAATACTAAATCACAACGATAGTTTGATTGACAATAGTTGTTTTTTGACTTTTTCGCAAATAAACAAACTTCATTTAGCTTGTGTCGAAGTAAATTTGAAGTAAGTCGATTTGTTAAGTGGTGGCTGTCAAAAATCATGAAGCACTTTCTATATGGCCTATTTGAAAATTGTTTTTTTGACGACTACGTTATTCTTTTCCACCAGAAAAATATAACATGCTTGAGAAACAGTAATCTCATACTTGTGGAGTCTTCTTCTGTTTGCTCCAAACTCTAGAATCTCAGAAAAGTTACTAAAGCAATAGCGAATCAACTCACCTGTAATTTTGTCAGTTTCCTGAATAATGTCGTTCTTTAGAAAATGGATGTTTAAGTTGAGATAATTTTGACAGTTTTATTACTAAAACACGAAGGAAAAAAAGTTTAGTTTCAAACAAACAGCTGTTTACCCCTGTTGAGAAGAACAGGTTTTTGAAGTGAAAACTTCTTTAGCGGCGTTGTGAGTGATTTCAAACTCGATGAAACGACAGTAAAAAGAGATAGGATATTTTAGCCTACGAGAAAATGAGATAGAATACAGATGGGTGCCAGTCAATTTATCGTAAACAAGATTGATGGGAAGCGGGAAGGGGTAGGGGAAGAGGGCGGGGTACGGGAAGGGAAAGGGGAGAAGGGAGAAGTGTTAGGAGGGAGGAAGTGGAGAGAGGAGGCGATAAATTATGTTTCGTCATAAATTGCAATATATACATATGTACTCGTATATAAATAAAAATGGATGTTTTATTGTTTGTCTGCCTGCCTGAGATTACAAAACTCAAAAACTACTGGACCGATTTTTATGCGGTTTTTTGCAAAATAATCTGTGTTGCCAGGAGCAGGTTTTTAGCTATGTAGATTTTCAAAATTCGAAACGGAAGGTCCTGTAAGGATAATGAAAATATCCTTTTTCCCATTTTTCCCCGGAAAAATTTGCATTTTAGAGTTTTTGGGGTCGCTGATCACGAATCCGGTATTAGATTTTCAAAATTCGAAACGGAAGGTCCTGTAAGGATAATGAAAATATCCTTTTTCCCATTTTTCCCCGGAAAAATTTGCATTATAGGGTTTTTGGGGTCGCTGATCACGAATCCGGTATTATATTTTGAAAATTCGAAACGGAACGTCCTGTAGGGATAATGAAAATTTCCTTTTTCCCATTTTTCCCCGGAAAAATTTGCACTATAGGGTTTTTGGGGTCACTGATCACGAATCCGGTATTAGATTTTCAATAAAAATATAATATTACTTTTGAACCTGGTACCAATATTATAATAAATAAACGCTATAACTATCCCACCCCTGATACCGCATTCGTCTCATTCTCTCGCTGTTTAGTTTTCCTAAGGTTTCACTTCTACCGCGTGTGCACTGCACACACATGTTTTTTTTCTTTAAATTGAAATATGAGCCAACAGCGCCAGCTAATTCAGTGGCCATATAAGTATGGATGAAACTATTCCGTCTCATGCAGGCACTCCAGTTTCAGATAATTACTCTAGAGCCCTGTTAGAATTACAGGCCCTCAATGGAAATGAGACTTAATGAAAAAAAAACTTATTACTAAAGAGTAATAAATTTCACAATCTGGCACCGTTGCCGCCAGTGAGTCGATGCAGGTTTGTTTTAAACGCTTGTTGGGTATTCGGATTTTTTTTATTTGAGTTGGCGTTAGTTTAGAAAAACCGGTAATTTTAAAGTTTTCACGAATAGTGAATTGTTTATTGGACTACTGTGATCGTAAGTTAAAGCATTTTTACTTTAGTTGGTAACAAATGAAATTTTATGGGGTTTGGGCGCTTCGCAAAAGTTTATTATTTGACAGCTGTTATTCCAGTGTAACGTACGTTGAAGCATTTTCAATGGAACTGCCAGATATTGCCATATTACAAATGCGGACCTCGGTCCGTCCTCTTCGTGGAACATTATCCCACTATTCCAAAAAATGAACGTTCAGCCAAGGCGCTGTTCCATTCGTTGGAGTGTATACTCTAAGAGCCACACAGAAACTCCTGGAGTAAATCTAAAAAAAAAGGTTTTACTTCACAATACGCCGAACCGCACTCTTTCGAATAGCGGTGGCACTTCAGGAGTAAAATTAACATTTGTATTACCAATAAATTACAACAGCCGAACACCCTTCCCAGGTTATGTTTTACTCCAGCATGCTCCAATGTGAATAGAACAAGGCCAAAAATTAGTGTTTACTGATCGTTTTGTGCAACAGAGAAAATCAGCTCCGAAAGCGTGTGATTACACGGGAATTCACTTTGAGGCGGCACGTCTTTCCTCATTTTGTTGCCGTGTGCACACGGTTCGCCTTTTTCATTCGCTAAAATCTTTCGCCTTTTTGACGTTAAGACATTGGGATGAAAATAACCTCAAAATTTAACTCAGTTGTAAAATAATTGCAGTGAAATTTGTTAAATTTAATGAAAATATGGATCATATAATAATTGCAGTAACAAGTTTATTATATGCTTCATCAGCAACGGCTCTATTTTTGTGCCAATCTGAAGAAGAAAACTCCGAATTTTCAGATGCGCACGACTCCACAGCAAACAACGAAATGACCAATAAAAGCACAACGAAACACAAACCGGTTTGCAACCGATAATTTTAAGTGAATCTAAACTTCGTTCGCTCTTTTTGGTTTCCCTCCCCACTGCGTCCCTCACCCTCACGAATGACGTGCCGCCTGAAAGTGAATCCTGTATAGCGATTATTCCAGAAAAAGTGAGTATTCTCACATGTGAGAAGAATATTTTTGAGGTTGCAACACTCCACTTGTTAAAAGGAATTTTAAGGGTAATTTATTGTATGTTTTGCTAAGGTGGCAATGCTGCGGGCGTTTAAATTGTGTTTTTTTTTTTCGAAAAAGTAGTTAAAGTTAGAATTGGAAATGATCCCGCTATCAATAATGCAATATTACATCCGAAAAAACCACATGAGAATTCTAAGAAGACAACTTAGGGACGGAAGCGATCCATTTGCAATTTCTGAAACTAAAATTCCGGAGTATTTATGAACTCGAATGCCACTTTAATTAAGAATTTTTAAGCAAGTCAAACACTTTAAGAAGCGAACTTCGTCTCCCTTTTTTCTGGAAGGTTTTGTTAAACATATTATCTTCTGCCACTGAAGAACAGTTTTTCCCATCCCCAATCCATTTAGCACGCAAGTTATATGCTCCCAAATTTCTGTTTGTCTAGCTTTGCCGGCTGGCGAACAGTGCCGATAGAGGTTTGAAAAATTTTCCTCCAAAATCTCGACTAATTTCTCTTTTTGCAATGTGCTCGCTCTCACATTCTGTAATAAAAGTAAATTGTTTAAAATTATAATCAAAAAAATTGTGAATATACTCACTTTAGACATTTTTATTAATGTTTATATTTTCTCACCAAGCAAAATTACAGGTGGAACTTTGACAGTTCAAAATGAGTAAATAAATGGGGTTGCCACAACTAGAGGAAATGTTCGCAAACCTTACAAATGTTCATACAAATACTATCTTCCAAATCCACTAACACAACAATGCAAATTCTGTGTTCCTACAGGCTTCTGACATGTGAGAATACTCACTTTTTCTGGAATAATCGCTATACTGGTGTAGACAGGCACAAAGGCTGCGTTCAGACGAGGTTGAAACTGGTTGACTTCACCAAGTTTCCACTCGATTTTACGGGCCAGACGCTATCGGGTGTAGGTGGAGAATTCATCTGCTGGCTAGGCCGGTTGAACTTGGTTGAAAACACAAACACACATAGAGTTCAATGGTGGGGGTTCACAAAATTTTCCTTGCTACATGCACACATTGACATAGCATGTGTAAATAAACTGCAGTGCAAAAGTTGAAAAACTACGTGAGAACGCAAGCAGGTTTTTTCACCCAGAGTAACTTGGTTGACTTCAACCAGTTTCAACCTCGTCTGAACGCAGCCAAAGAGACAGCAATTATTTATAGATCTGTACGACCAGTGTTGCCGAAAGTAGGGATTTTTCCCTACAGTAGGGAAATTTAACCTAAAATTAAGCGTAGGGAAGTTTTCTCAAAATTCATCTATTTGTAGGGAAATTCCAATATTTACAAAAAAAATATTTAGCATTTTTTATACCCGTATGGTGAAACCAAAGGGTATATTAAATTCACCTTACCGTTTGTTACGCCAAGCTCCCGTCATCACACACATAAATCTCCGTCCGTCCGTCTGTCCTTATACGAACGAAAATGTTTTTTGCGATTATCTCAAAAACGGTGCCTCTTATCAAAAAAGTGCAAGAACAAAAGTTATTTAGGATATGATTCTACATAAAAGTCCCATACATAAAAAACCAATTGGAATAAATTTTAAAAAAGCTTATTGGAAAAATTGACTTCAAAGTGGAATTTTGATACAACTGTTCGCCGTTCACTTAATCTTCGAACAATGCCATATCACCATACGCTGTTCACTTAAATCACCATACGGGTTTTCAATAATTGCCAGATTAGCAATTATAGCTTTTGTTATGTTTATCATTCTAAACACACTGGTGTAATTCATTTTAGTGTGTGATAACGGGAACTTGGCGTTACAAACGGTAAGGCAAATCTTATATACCCTTTGGTTTCACCATACGGGTATAATGAATAAATAAAATCTCAGCAAAACACACGAAATATTATGCAAAAATGCGAAACTTGATTATCACATCACTTCATTTCCAAGTAAATCACAAAAAATGAACACCGATAAACGCCGGATATCTCGCTGCGTTCCATCATGTGGTGTCAGAAATACGGATGGTTTTCCACTCGGCACTACAACCGGTTTCCGGTCTTGGCTTGCCGCAATGTCTCTCGTCAGAGGTCCCGGTCACGTGCCGATGTCCTCCAGTTTTGCATTCAAATTCTCTTCGCGTCCTGGTCAACGCCGTCTTGCCATCTGAGGTTGGGTCTTCCTCGTCACCTTGTTAATAACCTACCGCAGCAGACTCCGAGCCGGGTCACTTTCACTCAGCCCACCGGAGTCTGTTGAGTCTTATGAGCTTTACTACGGGTACGTCCTGATATCTCAGACCTGGTCATTATAGAGTCTTCGGAATCGTCCAACCTTATGTATGGGGCCAAAGATCCTTCTGAGGATTTTCCTCTCAAATGCCTGGCAGGATCAGGGTCCTGTACAGTTGCAGTTTGGTTATTATAAGGCCTGAATAACTTTGATAAGCTGTAGTAGGTTTTGTTGGCTTTAAGCAGCCGTGCGCGGATTTGATTTTTTATTTCAGAGGCGGGAAATTTAAAAATTGAAATCTGTTTTCACCACAATTTCTTATAAATGTACAAAAACTCATCACTTTATGATGCAATTGGAAGCTGAATTAAAATTTTCAGAAAAAAATTGAAAAGCAATTGATATCGAATCTTCGGTCTGTCAAATTCATTTTATAAACGACGTATTGCTAATTTCAAAGCAACAACGACGTTTGAAAAAAAAGTGCTGTACCAGTTTTGACTGAATTTCTAGTTTTCTATATTCAAACGAACATAATGTATAACTTATTTTAGAACTGTTCTAAGGAAAAAAACACATTTCTCATCTGGCTCAATTGTAACGCCGTTGCGTCTCTTATGTCTGACACTATATTTCTTTCTGTGTTTCATATTTATTACATTCTTTGTGGTTATATTGTTCATTCTTTGTACCCCAAAAATTTCAGTTTTTAACTAATTAGAATGCCAAGTTCTGGGTATTTCTGGGTTATTAGTTTTCGGTTACATAGGTTTTTATACTTGTATGGTGAAACCAAAGGGTATATTAAATTTGCCTTACCGTTTGTAACGCCAAGATCCCGTCATCACACAAAAAAATGAATTACACCAGTGTATTTAGAATGATAAAACATAACAAATGCTATAATTGCCAATCTGCCATTTATTGAAAATCCGTATGGTGATATGGAATTGTTCGAAGTTTAAGTGAACGGCGAACAGTTGTATCAAAATTTCACTTTGAAGTCAAACTTTTCACTAATGGCGTTTTCGACTGGCATGCTCTTTTTGCTCTGAAGTTGCTCTAAAGTTGCTCACTCTGAGAACTTGTGTTCGACTGAGATTTTTTGATCGCTCGAAAAACAGTTACGTGCTCGAGTGACGAAAGTACTCCGTATGCGAGCACTGAAAGAGCATTTTTCGAGCAATTGTGATCTGCCTAATGTAGTCAGATTTGAGTTGCTCTTTTGAGGTTAAGTCTAACAAAATCGTGTCAAATTGAAAATGGAAAATATTCTTGTGTTTGATTTCTTGGATTCTTCTTCATCTAATGAAGAAGAATTTCATTTGGTCACAAATATATTAGGACAGTGCCCAGTTAAGAGGAAAATCCCAAAATTAGATACTTTCGTGTCATTAATTGATGCGTATGATGATGAACAGGTAACACATTTTTAAAATAAGACAATTGTTTTTTGATTCCCTTTTTATAGTTTCGTAGGCATTTTCGAATTTCACGAAGAGCTTTTCAAGCTATAGAGGCAAAATCCAACCTACAAATAATGGGAAAATACTGCTAGTTTTTTTAATGTATTTGATTACGTAAAAACTTACAAATTTTATCCATGATTTCCACAAATAGAAAATATTTGAATATCGAAAAATAATTTCCAAGAATATTCTTGCCGGCGAGCCATCAAATGTCAATTTTTATTTGTTTTTGTTTTATGCTTCTTCTTGTTCTTTGAGAAATGCTCGACTCGCAAGTAGAGGTGCTCGAAATCTGCTCGAGATCTGCTCGAAAATACCTTGCTCTAAACTGTGGTAGAGCCTGCTCTGAATCTGCCCGTCGAAAACGCCATAAGATTTTTTAAAATTTATTCCAATCGGATTTTGATGTATGGGAGTTTTATGTAGAATCATATCCTAAATAACTTTTGTTCTTGCACTTTTTTGATAAGATGCACCGTTTTTTGAGATATTTGCAAAAAATCGTTTTCGTTCGTATGGGGGGTCCCCCCCTAATGGTCCATTTTTGCTCATTAAGAACAAAAGTTATTTAGGATATCATTCTACATAAAACTTCCATACATCAAAATCCGATTGGAATAAATTTTAAAAAATCTTATTGAAAAGTTTGACTTCAAAGTGGAATTTGGATACAACTGTTCGCCGTGCACTTAAATCACCATACGGATTTTCAATAATTGCCAGATTTACAATTATAGCTTTTGTTATGTTTTAAATAAAAATTTGTTTCCCTTATTTCCTTTTCACTAAAATTTCTTACTTAAATATCTATTGGCGATCGTTGTAGGCGGATCCACGTCTTTTGGCCGTCTCTACGAGACAGACACCTGCTTTTTAAATTTTTTTTCGGTTTTTGCAGACGCTGATCACGAATCTGGTGATGAAATTGCCAACGGAAGTTTCGTCGAAAAAATTGGTAATAAAGGGGTTTCGGAGTCCCTGATCACGAATCTGGTGTTAGAGTTTTAAAATTCGGAACGCAAGGTCCTGAAGGCAAACGATTTTTTTCAAAAATTTTTAAGTAATTTTTTTGTTTTTTTGGCGCAAAAAAATTTTTTGCAAAAAACTTTTACCCGGCAACGGCGGGTCTGCAAGCTAGTTTAATATATTTATACGAAGTAATAGATCCGTGTTTCCTTTCTTTAGCATTTTGTTCACTTTCGTCCTGTAAAATAATGTCCGTGAATGCAAACACTACATAACTCTCCTTAAGTCCTTAAGCCACACCAATTAGTTTTCCACATTTCAGGCATGCATATGCTAAGATCTTAAGGCCAACTAAAAGAATCATTCAAGAAATAGCGTTTCCGTGCCCCTGGGCTAACTTTTGAACCCATGTAGTTTTCACTTTGGTTGAAGACTTTTTGGAAAGAGCACCGTCTCTAGTTTCATTCCTCACCATCCCCCTGCAATTCGGTGGCTCTTGAAGCCATATATGGATGAAACTAGAGACTGTGCCCTTTCTAAAAAGCCTTAACCAAAGTGAAAACTTCACTATTTCAGAAGTTAGTTTAGGGGCAAAATCGTGCATCGTTCTTTCCGACACATATTACCGATTGGACTGTGCTGGCGAGACCGACATTTTGTCAATTATTCCCGCCACAATTACCCACCTTTTACAATTTTGTTATCTATCGCCTCCAACTAATCAGTTTTTTTGAATAAAGACTGGCATTCATTAGAGGGAAATTATGAAAGCCAAAGGTTTTATCTTGATAATTTGATCAAATTGTCATGAAGTTTAGATTTATTAAAAAAAAAATGAAATTCAAAAAGGCGCTTGTCTCATTTACCTTGAATATCCAAGTCATAGCGATTTAGGAAACTTGGTTTTCATCAGGAACGACACAGTTATATGATATTCCAGGTGTTAATGCGGTTCACTCTTTTATGTCAATTAAAAACAGTATAAATTCCAATTTCGTTATAATTTATTAGAAATATTTGGAACAATTTGGAATATAATTTTCCTGTTATACAGTTCAATTAACAATGACAAATATTAGAAAATTTTACAAATCATGTTTTTCAGAATGCTACTAAGTGCCGTTTGCACCAACAAAACTTAGCAACTTATGTACAACTTAAAAAATTTAAGTCGAAGAATTTCTACGGTTTAAGTAGGCTAACAATAACTTAATTTTTAAAGAATAATACGCGCAAACGGGCCTAAGTTACACACAAAATTTCAAGTCTAGCTCAATCCTTTCCAAAGTTATGGTGTTCACGGAAGTACATACAGACAGACAGACGGACGGACATGCGGAAATCAAAATCTTTTGTCATCCCCAACACTCCTGGTGTAGTATCCCACGATTGGTTCGTACGTAACAAAGGTTATGCTAAATCTAATATACCCCTATATGATATATCATATAGAGTATAATCTCTAGAACTCATAGAAGTCATTAGGAAACTCATTAGGAAAAAAAGATTTTCTCTAATATACTGCAATTTTTCTTTTTTTAAACCTCGATAAGACAAATTTCGTCTGTTTTCATGGTCTGCCAAAAAAATCCAATCGTCTGCCGCGTGTGTCGAAAGTCAATTTAGTGTAAAGTGAAAGCAAAGGGCTTTTTAAGGCCCTTTTATAACACCTTTCCCCGTCGGGTGGAGTTTCTGCGGGGTGCATGGTGCTGTAGCGGTTCACATCTGGCTGCTTAAGGCTTTTGTACCGAGCAACCGTTAACCGTTTTCGGCTCTTTTATATCCTCGTAGGCTCCACTTGGCTATTATTTGTGTCCGTGTTGTCGTTTTGTGTTCTTTGTTGGATCGATGTGGGTAAGTCAAAATTCTAAATTCAATTTTTGCAATGTTCGCGGAATTAGGGAAACAATTTTACTGTTTACATCCACTTAACCCAAAAAAAATAAGAGGTACTGGCTTTGATGAAGTTGATCGTGACTGCGATCTAGGTCAATTTCAGGTGAACGGGTATCATCCAGTATTTTTTCGTGAAAGGGGTATTGTAATTTATATTCGCTATTATGTGCCTTAATCAGTTCATCCTAATTTAGGAAAATGCGCTAATCCAGAATTTAATTTCATATGGCGAAAGCTCCATATGCGCAAGCACATCTACCTCTGTTTCATTTATCGAAGCCATAATTATGATTTGGACAAATTGTCTGACTCCATCGATGCAATTACTGCATCAAATCCTGACGCTGAAATTGTTGTTGCGGGTGATTTGAATGTCCATAATGATAAGTGGCTTTCTTTTTATCCCGATCCTGTAGGTTTGCACTCGGAACTCTTCGCCGAATCAAACTTGTTGACGCAAATCGTAAACAACCCAACTAGAATTTCAGATATTGCAGGACATAACAAATCCGTCTAAATATAGCGTTTCTGTCTTCCCTCCCCTGGGAGGACCTGGTCATTGTCTGATAAGCTGTTCATTTTCCACCGCAAGGCCCTCTGTCAGTCCGTGAACACCATAACTTTCGAAGAGATTGAGCTAGAGACTTGAAATTTTGTGTAGTTACGTTTCTTGCAAATGGCTAGGCTAAGTTCTTGAATGGGCAAAATTGAGTTCAAAAATTTATGAAGGTAAAATCTGTTTAGAATATGATTTCACATAACCATTCCTTACATTCAATTTCAATCGGGCTACTCATTTCCCCCTCTCCTAGACAAATGGATTTTTTTAAATAAACGAACAAAACACTGACTTCGTGATTAAAGATACAATCTTTAACAATCATCGTGTCCTATTAATTTCGACAGTAGATTTAAAAGATTTTGAGTTGTACACAATAATAGATGATGGATGGGAGTTTTAAAGTCGTACTTACAATTTTCAAACAACTTTATAATATCTATGCGAATATTAGTGGCTTCTTTTGCTTTTGCAATATGTTCAGGAAAGAGTCAAGAAATTTATGAACACATGTTTCAGTTGTTTGATGTTGCAGCAGAAAATAATGTAACACTCAAGCCGAAATTTTCAATTAGGGATTTTGAGAAGGCTGCAGTTAACGCAGTCAAAAGTTTTTTCCCAGATATTATGTGTAAAGGTTGTAATTTTCATTTGGGACAAATTATTTACCGAAGAATACAAAGCTTAGGCCTTCAGGAAAAATATGGAATATATGAAGCATTTTCGTTACGAATGCGAACACTTTTGGCACAAAATTTTGTGGAAACTTGGCATGACAGGATCCCATAATTATTGATGTTGAAATTGAATTTTTTGTTTTATTTAATATAGAATATTCCTTTTACGAAAAGATATTTGGCATTTAGAGTAGTTTTTATGCTCATTTGCGAAATGTCGTAAAATGTCGTTTTGTCAAGTGTCCACTTTTGACAAAAAAAATTATTGTTAAATGTCCATTTTGTCAAACAACCCATTTTCGAAATGTCCTTTTTGCCAAAGGAACTTTGATGAACATCACTTTGCGAAATGTCGTTCGGCCAAATGTCACTAAACCAGATAAATAAATGACAATCTCCCAAAAAAAGCGACATGTTTTTTGAACTTAGCTTATGTGAATTGTATTTTCCATAGATTGATTTTAATGTCTGTCGTAATAAAACGAATTCAGCACTTTTGCCCTAAGGTTGTAGCGGGATAATTTATTGCAAGAATTATTTTTACTTTTCTAATACATACTTCTCATAGAATAATGATGGTTTTTTTTAAGTAAAACTATAATTCCAAATAATCGCAATCATTAATGGAAATCATGAAACGGTAGTAAATCTATAGCTTAGTAGGGTGGAAATCTGAAAATGTTAGACACAATTTTCACAAAGCCGAAAAACTACCGTTTGAAAACTTGTTTCGGAAATCCAAGAACAGTCTTATAAAGGTGCCGGTCAATTTATCGTGAACAATTTATCGTAAGAACAATTTATCGTAAGACAATTTATCGTAAGAACAATTTATCGTAATGAAGATTATCGTGGGATGTTAGGGAAGTGTAGTGGATAGGGGAGGGGTGAGGGGAGAGGAAAGAGGGGTGGGAGAGTGGGGATATATATATATATATATATATATACAATTTTTCGATTTTTCACTCCCATTGTATGTGCAAGTTAAGGTTTTTTTATATACATTCAAGGTGAATGATAACAGAATAGACATTTTCAATTTTGAATTGATCGATATTCGACTATTATCGACTTTTCTCGGCTGCAATCGCCTCGGCTCGAGGAAACGCGGCCAAGTCGGCCGAGCGCACCCGATCACGCATCATTGTTTATGTACTGTCAACAATCGCCAACGACAATTTTTCATTATTTGATTCCTTGTTATTATCACGAGTATGACCGTTCATGTGTAATAAGCGTTTAATAACTAAAAATACGGAAATAAAGGTAAATTTGTCACTCTTAAGAATATAATAAAATTACAAAAAAAAGGTTGATTCAATATTTTTTAAAGCAGCTTTCGTAAGTGTAATATATTAATTATGGCAAGAAAGAAACAAGTGTCACTCGAAAAGCGGGCCCAAATAGTCATTTTGAGAAAAAGTGGCAAATCGTTCGGGAAGATTTCCAAATTCATGCAGATTCCAAAGAGCACAGTCATTTTCACTTGCAAGCGCTTAGCTGAAACTAGATCGAATTCGAATCGGAAAGGTTCTGGAAGGCCGAGAAAAACATCAAAAGCCACTGACGACAGAATCGGAATACTCAGCAAGAGAAACAGATTCAACACAGCGCCGGATATTGCAGCTGAAATTAACCAAAGTCAAGACAGTTCGATTTCGGTGTCAACTGTTCAAAGACGACTCAGAGAAAAAGGTCTGTTTGGTCGTGTTGCAGTCAGAAAGCCGTACCTTCGTAAAAAAAGGTTGGCATATGCGCAAAAATATAAAAATTGGACTCTTAATCAATGGAAATCTGTCATCCGGTCTGACGAATCAAAGTTTGAACTATTTGGTTCAAGACGTCGACAGTATGTACGCCGAAAAGTACATGAACGTTGCGATTCAGCTTGTATTGTACCTACAGTTAAACATGGTGGCGGTTCAGTCATGGTATGGGGTTGTTTTGCTTACAATGGCGTGGGCTCATTGGTCAAAGTCGATGGAATCATGCGAAAAGAACAATATCACAACATATTGCAACGCCAAGCGATTCCTTCTGGTGTTCGTTTGATTGGTCCTGGGTTTACGTTTCAACAAGATAATGATCCCAAACACACTTCGAAACTTTGTATGAATTATTTGAGAAAAAAAGAAGAAGAAGGAGTGCTGAAAAGACTGGATCATCCCCCACAATCACCCGATTTGAACCCGATTGAATTGCTTTGGGAAGAACTCGATCAAGAAGTCAGAAAACTTCGACCAAAAAATCAAACCGATCTCTGGAACTGTCTACAGTCAGCGTGGAACAATATCAAAGTTGAAGCATTACAAAAACTTGTCGAAAGAATGCCGAAATTGTGTGCGGCTGTCATTAGAGCAAAAGGTGGTCACTTCGATGAAAAATGCGTTTAAATTGTATATTTTAGATCATTTTTATTTTTTTCATCATGTTCATCGAATAATAATTTCAAAATGTTGAATAAGCTTCAGTTATGTACATTCTTTCAGAAATTGTTGAATTAAAACATTTACAAACCGTATCCTCAATTATCTTTCCCACCACCCCCATACTCAGAAACTAAACACCGCTAGACAATTAATAAACACTATCCTAACCATCAGCTCTGACCGGTTTCACAAGAAAAACATAAAATTAGCTAAAACCATACTAACCAAAAACAACTATGTATCCCCAAAACATAATACACTCATTACTTAAAACTAGAAATAATAATGATCAAACACAGAATGATCCCATACCTACTCAGATCGAGACATCCATTGACAGCCCAATGTACAGAAGCATAATGTACATCAGGGGAACCTATGAAAAAATCGCAAAAACATTAAAACAACACACAAAAAACACAATTTTAGCATATCGTAACAAAGTCACTGTTCGAAGTCTATATTCAAATTTAAAAGATCCTACACCTAAACAAAAACGGTCAAACGTAATATATAAAATCCCGTGCTTGGGCGATCCAAACATAGGGGCAGAGTGCAACCTGAGTTACGTAGGCCAAACCAAACAATACCTAGAAAAACGAATTAACAACCACAAAAATTATTTGAAAAGGATTGGTGATATCTTGAACACCCCACACACCGCACTAGTAGAACATTGCAATACACACAGACACAAACCAGACTTTGAAAACACGAAAATACTGGCAACTCAAACAAACTATAACAAACGACTCACAACAGAAGCATTACACATTAGGGTGGATCGCGGCTCGAACAAAAAAAAATAAATGTGGCAATGTGAACAGCGGGGGGTATGGAAAAGATGTGAATATATGTAAAAATAAAATTTGGAAAATTTCAGCTCGATCGGAGGTCATTTTCAGTTTCCGCTTTTCATTTGAAATTTTGAAAATCTGGCATTAAACTAAAAATTTCAACTTTCACCAAAACCAAGGAGGATTTCCAAAAAAAGCTTGAATTAGTTAACAAATAACAGAAAAAAAAACCCAAAAAGGATTTCGAATTACAAATGCCTACACACGGCGACACAGCAAAAGTGATTAGCGAAAATACATCGAAATTCACTTAGCGCATACACACTGTTATACCAAATTTTCAAACGAAAAGCGGAAACTGAAGATGACCTCCGATCGAGCTGAAACTTTCCACAATTTGTTTTTATATCAATTCACAACATTACATTGAAATTTTTTTTTTTAATTATCAGAAAATTTATTTGTATTAGCTCGAATTTTTCGAAAGCTATTTAACCAATCGACGTGGTGAGTACTACAAACAAAAGCTAAGGACATAATCTTTAAAATGGCGTATATATTAATTTGATATCGGAATTATAGTTTTGGAGAAATGGGGGTTTTATTAGAAAAAAAAATTTCGGATGCTGATTTCCACACCAACTCAAACTCGACTTGTATGGAGCTTGGAAATCACTTCTGTTTAACTTTTTTCATTCGGATGTAGTTAGGGACCTAAAAAAAATCGACCCGTATTTTTTTGTTTGACGGAATAACGTCCGGCAGGCGAAGGGGAGGGGGTAAAAATTAGCGAAAATTCGACATCACAAAAACTTTAAAAATTTGTAACTTTTGAACGGCTTCACCGATTGAGATGATATTGAACATTTTGGAAAGGTAATTAAATTTCCTTTTCACAAAAATATATTTGCTGACTCCCACCCCTCACCGTCATATTGTAAAATTCAATTTAGTGACAAAATTTAAAATATCTCGAGAACGACATTTTTTTTTCTTTTGAATTTTTTTCTGTAAATACCTACCATTATACCACACAAATTCGCTAAATAAATTTTGGGGGTAAATGCGTTGTTGATTTAAAAAAAAAATTCAAAAAAATCGAATACAAGAAAAATGTGTATATTTTACTGATTTTCGATTGGTTTTTATGTTATATGTACATAATACAGGTATCCCTCGAGTTACGCGGTTAATTGGTTCCGCGTAACTCGAAACCGCGTAACTTGAGACTCAGGATTAGTGCAAAACAATACATACCTATTATCTTTTTTATATAAATAACATTCATCTATAATTACAATATTTTCTTTTTAAATAATTAATTAAATAATAAATTTTTAATTTTTAAATAAATTTTTAAATAATTAAATAATAAAAATTGCTCCAAAATCGTACCGCGTAACTCGAGGACTGCCACAATTTTTTCCGCGTAACTCGGGGGATACCTATATTAACGCAAAAGTTTTTGGAGATTAAAATTAATTAGAAATTCATTTAAAAGAAAAACTTTCAAATATATCACCATTTAAAAAAAAAATTAAGCCGATCTAAAGTTATAACTACCGGCATATATTCGGACCCCTTTTTTAAATTAAGAATTACACAAGAGAGGGTTAATTAATTAAACTCATTTTATTATCAAATTAATCAATAGGCATTTGTGGTTAAGTGGTAACAAAATTAATATTTAGTCTTTTCACCTTTGACCTTAATACACTCTTCAATCCTTCGGGGCATGCTGTTCAAAAGAGACTTGCAGTAATCCAGTGGTAAATTGTCCCAAACTTCTCTGATTATTACCTCAAGATCATCTGAGTTTTTTGGTTTTTTCTTCTCAACTTCATTCTTCATAAGCCCCCACACATTTTCAATCGGGTTGAGGTCAGGTGAGTTGGCTGGCCAATCGGTGACATTCCATTTCCTTCTTGCAAACCAAGCTTTGGTGGACTTGGAAGTGTGAGGAGATGCCCCATCTTGCTGGAACACGAATCCCCTGGGGTAAAGGTCATTCAAGCTCCCTCGAGCTTCCTCGAGTATCTCCTGATACTTTATGGAGTCAATTGTCCCCCGGACAATAACGAGATTTGATTTTCCTCGACTGCTGATGGCTCCCCAGACCATGATGGTGGGTCCAAACTTTGGGCAATAAACTCGACCTTTTTTAAGTCGGCCCATCGACCTTTTTTAAGTCGGAAGAGCTCAAATCGACTCTCATCAGTGAAAATCCATCGTGACCAGCGAGTGTTTAAGTGCCTTTTACACCATTTCACCCTGTTGACCTTGTGATGCTTCCTCAAGTCCGGGACTTTCTTTGGCAGGAGACAGTAGTAGCCAGCTTCGTTCAAATACTTCCGGATTGTCCTAGGAGAAGCAGCAGGACTTCCTCTCTTCGCCATCTCCAGTGACAAGTCACAAGAGGAGTCGGTGTCCCGGTGACGGGCCAATGAAATCAACCTTTGACGGTCTCCCGTCTTAAAAATTCGTTGGCGTCCGACATTTTTCATTTCTTTTGAGGTCATCCCTGATCGTAGATTCTTCAAAATTCTGCTAATTGTTGTCCTTGAGTGAGTAGTTAATTTCATTAATTCCTTTCGAGTTCGATGACCTTTGTCCCAGAGTTTTTGAAGTTCGTCTTGAGCCGGCGTCATTTCTAAATTTGATTTTTTTAAAACCTCTTAATTACATATTAATTATTAGTTAATTAATTAACAAAATACCTTAACTGATAGAGAAATGGACACTTTAATTGATTTTAATCTCGAAAATATTGTAACTTTTAATTTAAACTAGGAATTTACATAAAGCCTGCGCAGCAAAAAGGGGTCCGAATATATGCCGGTAGTTACGACATACATACAGACCGACAAACACAGATTTATGGACATCCTAAATTTTTTGTCTGAAACGGATTTTGTACTGGTCAGATTTTTCAAAAGTAGAATTTTTTTTTAAGTTTTTCCGATATTCTTATTTGTTATAAAACATTTTAACCCTTAATTTATGAGGTGAAAATCATATGCGTAAATGATGAGGTGGTTTCCAATGGACTTGTTCTAATCACATACCAAATCCGTGCTTTTAACTCGGCACACAACACCATACTGTATCAAAATACTGAAGATTTCAGAGTCACTGTGCTGAAAACATGAGAAATAGCAAAGAGAGAAAAGTCAATGTGGGTCCACTGGACCCACCTCATCAATTAAGGGTTAAAATACAAAATTTAATGGATTTTTTTTTTAAATTTTTTTCTTGAAATTGTTCATAATTTTTTGTTAAATATTCAATGAATTTTGCTTTCGAATAGCTTTGCATTGATATTTGTTTATAATGCTGTTCCATCGCATGCAGGATATACTGTTTTTGTTGCTCCTGGTGCGTTGGAACAGTATTATATTATATCGAGTCATCAGATTTTGTTAGTAATAACACATACTTTTTCTTTGATAAAATATTAAATCAAGAAATCACTGGTATAAGGAACAATTTTTTGACTGCCGATCCAGCAACATGGGAGGAAGACGAGAACTACATCGCTGCGAAGGCAATGATTAAAAATTTATTTGTGGTGTATGATATAGCAGAGCGTGGAGTAGCTTTGATTGGAGCAACAAAAATTACAACTTTGCACATTTCATATATCTTGTGGGCAATCTAATATATATATATATATATATATATATATATATATATATATATACATATTAATATAGTAATTTTTTTAAGGTTTGGTAACTCCATTTTGTCGTAAGGAATATTATTTTTACTAATTCGGGTGCCCAATGTTTACGATAAATTGTCTTACGATAAATTGTTTTACGACAAATTGTCTTACGAAAAATTGTTTTACGATAAATTCTCTTACGATAAATTGTTTTACGATAAATTGTCTTACGATAAATTGTGCTTACGATAAATTGTTTTACGATAAATTGTTCACAATAAATTGTTTTACGATAAATTGTTCACTATAAATTGTCCGTGAATCGTCTTATAACGTATTCGACTGGGGTGTGTTCCGAAACGTTGCAGTGAAGTGGCCTCGTAAGCAAGAAAACGCTTACGATGCACATAAGTGGCTGTTCATGCTCTAGGCGAATGGTAAACAAACGCGCTTACGCTGTGAATTCCTCTGACCGGGCTGCTGGAAGATCAGAGTGGAAAATCACAACAGAAGTGAATTGTGAGTCGAAGTGATCAGTAAACTTTTATCTTGTGAATTAAGTAAAGTAAATTCTAACTTTTATCTTGTGAATTAAGTAAAGTAAATTCTAACTTTTATCTTGTGAAAAAATTAAGGCAATTCTAATAAATCGTTTAAGTAATCTTGCAAGGTTAAATAGTGAAGTTTTATTTTAATATCAAGGGTAATACCAAGGGCACTCAACAACGTAATACCCCTATAATTGCTGCACTCCATGCTACTCCCTTTTTTATGTATGGGGCATATAATACCTCTCTTCCACTCGTCTGGCATCGTTTCCTCGTCCCACACACGCACTATAACCTTATGAATTGCTCGGTGTAATTCCGGGCCGCCATCCTTGATCAGCTCTGCTGTAATCCCGTCGACTCCGGCCGCTTTTTTGTTTTTAAGTCGACGGATCGCATTAACTGTTTCATCCAAGCTTGGTGGCTGCAGCTCGGACTCAGTTTAATTCTTTTTATTAAGTTTTATTAATTTTTTATAGAAGTTTGTGATGAATAAACTATTGGTTTGGCCAGATTTGCTCATCAGAGTGGAAAATCACAACAGAAGTGAATTGTGAGTCGAAGTGATCAGTAAACTTTTATCTTGTGAATTAAGTTAAGTAAATTCTAACTTTTATCTTGTGAATTAAGTAAAGTAAATTCTAACTTTTATCTTGTGAAAAAATTAAGGCAATTCTAATAAATCGTTTAAGTAATCTTGCAAGGTAAATCAGTGAAGTTTTATTTTAATATCAAGGGTAATACCAAGGGCACTCAACAACGTAATACCCCTATAATTGCTGCACTCCATGCTACTCCCTTTTTTATGTATGGGGCATATAATACCTCTCTTCCACTCGTCTGGCATCGTTTCCTCGTCCCACACACGCACTATAACCTTATGAATTGCTCTTACCTCCTTTTTTGTACTTACCTCCTTTTTTGTTGATGCTGGTCTCCTGGGGGTGCCAATTTTCATGGCGCCCCTCGGAAAACCATCCTACCGGCAGCGCCAATTTGTCGTGTCCCTTGATATTAAAATAAAACTTCACTGATTTACCTTGCAAGATTACTTAAACGTTTTAGTAGAATTTCCTTAATTTTTTTCACAAGATAAAAGTTAGAATTTACTTTACTTAATTCACAAGATAAAAGTTAGAATTTACTTTACTTAATTCACAAGATAAAAGTTTACTGATCACTTCGACTCACAATTCACTTCTGTTGCGATTTTCCACTCTGATCTGCCAGCAGCCCGGTCAGAGGAATTCACAGCGTAAGCGCGTTTGTTTACCATTCGCCTAGAGCGTGAACAGCCACTTGTGTGCATCGTAAGCGTTTGCATCATAAGCAAGCGTCGAGTTTCGCTTCGGCCCAACGGAAACACTTCTGCTAAATAAGCAGTTTGTGTTCCCGCTTGCCAGGGCAGGCAAGCTATCCTGTAATGGGTGATTTCCCTGGTTCATACCAATGCGGCTTTAGACCAGGAAAATTAACAACATACCAAATTTATACCCTTAGGCAGTCGATGGAAAAATGTCTATAGCACGGTATAGTGCTACACCACATCTTCATAGACTTTAAAGTCGCCTATGATAGTATAGTAAGGGTAGAACTTTATAAAGCCATGATAGAATTCGGCATCCCGAATAAATTGATGAGACTGTGTAGGATGGGTAGGATGACCAATATATCAAGCCAGGTGAAAGTGGCCGGATCACTGTCCCGCCCAATTACCACCCAAAACGGGCTCCGAAAAGGGGATGGTTTGGCCTGTATCCTCTTCAACCTGGCATTGGAGAATGTGATCCACGACTCGGAAATCGCGACAAGAGGAACTATCCTCTACAAGTCGGTACAACTCCTGGCATACGCCGACGATATTGGCTACATGGGCAGATCAACTGGATGTATTCTTCTAGACAAGTTCCATAATCGGCACACAATCTGGAGTTGCAAATAAACAAAATCAAAACTAAGTGTCGTCAGCGTCAAATCAACCATCGGATATTGGTCAAAGTATACGGGTAAGAAATTACAACCTTGAAGTTGCACGAAGCTTCAACTACCTAGGGTCAAAAGTAGCTGCTGACAACAGCCTAAATGAAATCTACTACAGCTTATCAAAGCTCTTCAGGTCTAAAAACCTAACTATAATAACCAAACTGCAACTCACTTGAATGAGTGAAAGTGACCCGGCTCGGAAAGTCTTCTGCGGTAGGTTATTAACAACAAGACGACGAGGACGACCCAACCTCAGATGGCAAAACGGCGTTGACCAAGACGCGAAGAGAATTGGGATACAAAACTGGAGGACGTCGGCACGTGACCGGGACCTCTGGCAAGAGACATTGCGGCAGGCCAAGACCGGAAACCGGTTGTATTGCTGTGAGAGAGAATAAAAAGAAGATACAAATAAAAATAAAAAAACTAAAATAGTGATTCTTACGTTAAAAATTCAATAAAAAATTTACCAACAAAAACGAAATTTTTTGGGTCAATATCAAAGATATTGAATTTTAGGCTATTTTGACGTCGCTGATTCTGAATCGGATATTCTTTTGCCAGATTCACTCTACTTCTGGAGACACAAAAAAGGAAATATTTACAATACCAAAAAGTTGCTTAAAAGATTTTCTTTTGCGTACCGTAAAACGAGGTGACTTTGGCTCTTGGCGGGTGACTTTGGCCCAACTCACAAAAAAGTTTGTCATCCCAATATGGCCTGCATTTCTCATATTACCGGTTTTTATTTTTTACTAGTATCTTCGTTGCAGTAATTCGTTTTCAAATAAATACCGGTAATTGCTTGCTGCGCAAAATCGTGTGAGTCATAGTGCATGTAGTATTATTAGTTGAAAATGAAACGTACACTATTGATTCAAGGGGTGAAAATGTCTTTCTAAGAAAAACATACAATGGGACAAAGTCACCCCAACCACTGGGTGACTTTGGCCCAAGCGAAAAACAAGTTCTGCAAAGCGCGGAACATAAAATGTTATTAATATTTTCCGCAATTAACGTTTAGAAAGGTCTAACAAAGAAAATAAATACAAAAAACTATGTGGTACTTACGTACAAAGAATAAATTTAGTCAAAAAATTATGTTTTTTTGGGCCAAAGTCACCTCAGTTTACGGTATCTCCAGAAATAGAGAATAAACATAACAAAAGCTATGTGGTGGCTATGTGTCCGAATTGCAAAAATAAAACTCGGTCGATTGATTTTTACAAGTTTATTAGATCACGATCCAGACAAGACTCTGGTGTTATCACAGATTTTATTCTCTCTTACTATTATCCTATCCAAGTTACGTTACTGTACAAAAGGAAACAAAAGAAACAGCACAATGCACAATAGCAAGTGCGCGCTTGGTAACATCAGCGCTTCTAACAATTTGTCGTTGAACAATTAATGTTACAGTTACTTAACAAATCCGAAAATAATAAAATGAAATTCGAATGTTCTCGGTGTTGCCACACTACTCCGCCTTCAGTGTTCAGATCATCGGTACCTCGAAGGAATCTGAACACGACGTCCGGATTTGGTGTGAGTGACAAGTTTAGGTGTGTTTTCTTTGTTTTCCGATGAATTTCCTGATTCCGCAATTTGTTCGTGGAAATAGGGTAGGAACGCTGCTTTCAGTCGATCAACGGAGATTTTGGAAGTTCTATTGTTGATTTTGACTTTGAAAAATTTGTCGTATCTACGTGTAACTTCGTAAGGGCCGTCGTAAGGTGTTTGAAGTGGTCCCTTGACCTTGTCGTTGCGAACGAATACGTGTGTGCAGTCATCTAATTCATTTTGAATGAAGATTTTAGCTTGGTCGTGATGTGATGCAGGTTTGGGCCGTATCTTGTTCATCATTCTCCTCAGGTTTTTTGAAAATTCAGTTTCGTTCCCTGACGCTAGAGTTTCATGAAAGAATTCGCCTGGCAGCCGTAATGAGGAGCCAAATAGCATTTCGGCGGGTGTTGCGCCGATGTCGTCTTTGAATGTAGATCGTAGACCAAGTAAAATTGTTGGCAGGGCGTCGACCCAGTCGTTTGTTTGGTAGCTTTTGATGGCAGTTTTAAGTGTCCTATGCCACCGTTCTATCATTCCGTTGCTCTGGGGATGATAGGGCGTAGTCTTCAAGTGGTTGATACCTAATCGTCTGGTCAACTGTTGAAATATCTCGGACTCGAACTGTCTACCTAAGTCAGTCGTTATCTTTGATGGAGTTCCGAAACGTGATATCCAATTCGATATAAATTCCCTTGCGATCGTTTCCGCTGTTATGTCGGAGATCGGATATGCTTCCGGCCAACGAGAAAATCGGTCGATGCAAGTTAATACGTTGCGTTTATCTCGGCTTAGCGGAAGCGGGCCAACGATGTCGATGTTGATGTGAAGAAATCGACCTTCTGGCGTCACGAAATCCGAAATAGGAGTTTTGTTATGCCTTTGGACTTTGGCTTTTTGGCAGGCTAAACAAGTCCGTACGAATTCGCCTACGTCGCGGTTCATGCCTGGCCAAAAATACTTCTGTTGCAATAATTTCGTCGTTGCTCTTTTGCCGGGATGTGACAAATTGTGAAGTTTCGTTAAAATTTGTTGCCTGAAACTCTTGGGTACAAAGGGCCTGATTCATCCGTTTGTTGCATCGCATATTAATGCTGCGTTAGAATCTGGAATGGTAAAGGACTTTAGCGTGAGTTTATGATTTTTACTTGCCATTAGGGTTTCTAGTTCGTTGTCTTACTTTTGCGCCGCAGCCAATTCATCGAATTTAATGGATTTGAGCTGGTCCGTCTTCGTGATGTTGATGGAGTACTGCACCTACGGCTACATCTGACGCGTCCACGTTTAGGGAGAGTTGAGCGCCTGGTTTAGGATGCGCGAGTAATGCTGCGTTTCGCAAATCGGTTTTGCAATTATCGAATGCGGTTTTGGCTTCTTCGTGCCATTTAATTTTCGTCTTATCGTTTTTCTTGTTGCCTACTATCAGCTTCTGCAAGATCATTTGATTTTTGACAGCGTTAGGGATGAATCTTCGGTAAAAGTTGATCATTGCTAAGAAACGCTTTAGCTGCTGAGCAGTAGTTGGTAGATCGAAGTCGTCAATTGCCTGAACCTTTGCTGGAAGCGGTTTGATGCCTTGTGGTGTCACTAGGTGTCCCAGAAATTGAACTTCTGTTTTACCCCACTGACATTTTGCTACGTTGATGCACATGCCAAACTCGCGTAACCGCTGAAGGACTTCTCTAATGTGACTTCTGTGTTCGGCTTGATTATTTGAAGCGATCATAATGTCGTCAATGTAGACAAATACGAAGTCTAGTCCCCGGAGCACTTCGTCTACGTAGCGTTGGAACGATTGACCGGCATTGCATAACCCAAAACTCATAAATACATACTCGAACAAGCCGAACGGAGTTATAATTGCGGTTTTTGGGATGTCGTCTGCGTTAATTGGTATTTGGTGGTACGCTCGTTGCAAATCCAATACCGTGAAGATGTTTTTCTCAACAAGAAAGTGGGTAAAATCCTGTATGAACGGTATAGGATATTTGTCACGCACTGTTTTCGCGTTCAGGTCTCTGTAATCGCCGCAAGCTCTATATTCGCGGTTTTTCTTGGGCACCAGGTGTAGAGGGCTCGCCCAGTTGCTTTTCGATGGCCCAATAATTCCTTGTTCCATTAAGAATTGGAATTCAGCTTTCGCGGCCTTAAGCCTCTCTGGAGACAGCTTCCGTACCTTAGCGTTAACCGGTGGACCTCGAGTAACAATATGATGAGTTGTTGTGCACGTTTTGCGCTTGTTGGAGTTGGCGAATACGGTAACTTCGTGGAATTCACGTAATAAATCTGCGAATTCAGAGTTAGAATCGTATGTTTTCAAAGCTTGCTCACCTGTTTGATGCGAAACTGTCTTGATTGACAATTTAGTCTCTTTATCAATTAACACGCCTCCTTTAACGTCGACCAGGAGTCCGTAGCGATGTAGGAAGTCCGCTCCCAAGATTGGCGAATTCACGTCTGCAATTATGAAGTTCCAGGTGAAGTTTCGTCGTAATCCCAGAGAAATTGTCATTCTTTTCGTGCCGTATGTTTTGATCGTGGTGCCGTTCGCTGCGAATAATTTAGTTGTTGTTGATGGTTTATGACGATCGTTACGTGTAGGCGGGATAACTGATACGTCAGCCCCCGTGTCTACGAGGAATTTCAGTTTCGTTAAGTCGTCGGTAGCTGTCAATCGTGCTATAGTGTTGCCAACGTCGTCCGCTACTGACGGTTGGCTTTTTAGTTTTTTGAAGTTGATGCTTTTTTGGAACAGGGCTCCCGACATTTTGTCGCCTTGTCCCCATACGAACGATGATACCAACACAATTCTTCCGTCTGTGGTGTTTGTGAACGTCTGTGTGGTGCGTTGTTTCGTGATCTGCTTCGTTGTCTGGGTTCGCGTTGTAAATTAAGTTTTCCAACACTTTTAGCTAGTTGCGAAACTATTTGGGATAATTGTTGGATTGGATCGGTCGTAGATTTAGAAGTTTCTTTCCTGACTGTCGCGACGTTGGAAAGTTCTACGGTTTCCATTATTCGATCAGCGAGTGTTGCCAAAGTCTTCAGTTCAACTTCGTTGGTAGCCAAAATTGCTTGAACTTGTTGGGGTAATTTGTCCATCCAAAGAGTTTTCAGCATCTCGTCGCTCGCCTTAACGCCGATGGATGTCATCTTGTTCGATAACTGCGAAGGCTTTTGATCGCCGAGTTCCAAACCCGAAATAAGCTTTTTGGTCTTCCGATAATCAGAATCTGCGAAAACTTCTAAAACACGTTTTTTAAAGTTGTCATATTTACCATCGGCCGGTGGTTTCAATACGGCCCCGTGACCTGAGCCAAAATGTGACTTTCCAATCCGCCGACTATAACGTTAAATTTGGTGCTGTCCGTAGTAACCTTGCACGTTTCGAATTGGGCTTCTACTTGCGCAAACCAAATCTCTGGGCACTCTGACCAAAATGGCGGAACCTTAATTGAAACACGTGCCACTTCTGCCATGTTTCCAACTCGTGATGTCTGCTCAAAAGTTTGTAATTTCGATGGCGGTTCATTAGATGTGACTTCAGATGATGCCACCCGAGGTGTTTCGACTGCGTTTTTGCTCGTCCGGTTGACTCGTCGTCGGACATGTCGGCTAGTTATGAAGATTAAAACTTTCGATTTCACCGATAGATACGCCTATATGTCGCGAGGACACTCAGTCTTCACGTACGTACACTTATCGCACTGTGTGTTAGAAAATGTAACCAAAAAAACGGCTAATCTCGGTGATTTAGTTGATCAAAACGTGTTCGGGACACGAGCCTCCAATAAAAAATTTAATCACGTCGGGGTCACCAATTGTGGTGGCTATGTGTCCGAATTACAAAAATAAAACTCGGTCGATTGATTTTTACAAGTTTATTAGATCACGATCCAGACAAGACTCTGGTGTTATCACAGATTTTATTCTCTCTTACTATTATCCTATCCAAGTTACGTTACTGTACAAAAGGAAACAAAAGAAACAGCACAATGCACAATAGCAAGAGCGCGCTTGGTAACATCAGCGCTTCTAACAATTTGTCGTTGAACAATTAATGTTACAGTTACTTAACAAATCCGAAAATAATAAAATGAAATTCGAATGTTCTCGGTGTTGCCACAGCTATAATTGCCAATCTGGCAATCATTGGAGACCTGTATGGTGATATTCGTATCAAAATTCGAACAGCTGTACCAAAATTTCACTTGGAAGTCAAACTTTTCACTAAGATTTTTTAAAATTTATTCCAATCGGATTTTGATGTATGGGAGTTTTATGTAGAATCATATCCTAAATAACTTTTGTTCTTGCACTTTTTTGATAAGATGCACAGTTTTTGAGATAGTTGCGAAAAACATTTTCGTTCCTATGGAGGGTACCCCCCCTAATGGTCCATTTTTGCCCATTAACGAACTTAGCCTCGCATTTTACGAAAAACGGATCTGCGCAAAATTTCAAGTCTCTAGCTCAATCCGTGCGCCAGCAATCTGCGCCACAGACAGACAGACAGACAGACAGACAGACCGACGGACGGACGGACGGACAGACAGACAGACAGACAGACAGACAGACAGACAGACAGACAGTCAGACAGACGGACGGACATGCAGAAATTAAATATTTTTATCATTCTAAACACACTGGTGTAATTCATTTTTTTGTGCGATGACGGGATCTTGGCGTTACAAACGGTAAGGCAAAGTTAATATACCCTTTGGTTTCACCATACGGGTATAAAAATAGTACCCCAATATTTTTAATTATATTTTATGCAGGTGGTAAGTCTGTGGGGTTATACTGGATGAACTTTTGTGGAAATTTTCACAAAAAAATAATAAAAAATAAAATAAAGCAAAAATAATTAAGTGACGAAAAAACGAAATCATTTTTTCCGATTTCCGTTACGTTTTTCGTTATTGTAACGGAATTAAATTTGTATAACGTATTTTTGAGGGAAAATCGTTATTTCCAAGTTACTAGATCTATTCACAAATATTTGTATGCTTGTACCACCTCGATCTTCTGTATACCGAGAGTCCAATTCTCATTTTTCGCCAGTTTACCATTAAGACTTATCTGTGACTTATCTTTAGACTTATCTGTGTTTGCAATAAGACTCCGCATTAAATAGTATGCTTGAAGCCTATTAATAATGCGTTGGATCTTATTCGAATTATCAGCTAATAACACGATTTCGTCAGCATTCATTAGGACAAGGGCCTGTGTTAGCTCCACCACACCCCTTTTCTAAGTCGTCATGTAAATCGTTTAAAAAAAATAACAGAGGAATTAATACGCATCCTGCATTTATCGTTCGCCATTCAGAAACCCTTTCTTTATACCGCACCACTAAAGATGTACCCTGATACAAGCTATCCACAATATTTACAAACTTAGAAGAAATACCGAGAGCAAAAAGTTTGTAAAGTAGATGGATTGAAGTTCTCATAGTAAATAAATTATCCATAGAATGATACTTAAGAAAAAGCCTGCCTGATAGTCATTCAAAATTCACCTTTAGATCCTTCTATACATTAAACTAGGGAAGATTTTAGAAATTGTGTTCAAGAACGTAAAATTTCTATAATTTTCTACTATACTGAAGTCTCCTTTTTTATGTAGTAGAAAAACGAATCACCCACGTATTTATCAAATTTGAAGGGAATACGATCTAACCCTGGAGCCTTTCCATCTTTCATTGCGCTTAACCCAAATTTCAACTCCTCGTAGTACATTCCTTGTCTAAATGTTGGACAGATATATAAGGTCTGACATAAAAAAAAATAGGCTAACTACTAAGCTCGCAGTTCAGCAGGTTTTGAAAGTATGCTGATAAGTCTTTGATGGAAATATGGTTTCCGATCATAGAATTCTTACCATTAATTTTATTTATTATGTGCCACCAATCTTTAGAACTTTTCGCATTAGCCGGATCACTTATCAACCCCCGGAAATACTCCTCCCGTTTTGCGCGACACAATGCCTGTATTTATTATATGCATCTCTATATAGCATTCGCAACTCTTGTGAATCTGTCCTGCAGAAAAGTTTCACACTCTTGAAAAATTTTTTTCGTGCTATAATTCAAAATCGTAGCATTTATTTTTGAACTTGACTAGTTTATTATCGAAATTTTTGTACGAAGCAGCTTCATAAGTTACTTCAGTCAACGTTTCAATCGCAATGTTAATAAGTTTTGACAAAATACCTCGAAGTCCTCAACAAAATCTAACTGGGTAATGCCCGGTATCGGAATATCATTTACTGACTGACCCATTGGTGCTGCAAAGGTAAGTTCACCCTCCGCATCTCCTTTGTATCGTTCGTTTAAGATTATATCACCAACAGCATTACACACTTCGGGTATTTTTTTTGTCTTTAGCATTGACCTGATGATCTTTTGACTTTCTGTCTTTCATGATGCGGATATCACCTAATACAATATCTTCTATTTTCTGCAAGCAACCTTTTTGGAGCGTTCATTAACGTATCAAACCAATCGCTGGACACAAAAATGAACTACACCAGGGTGTTTGGGATGACAAAAGATTTTGATTTTGGCATGTCCGACCGTCTGTCTCTCTGTCTATATATCCGTGAATATCATAACTTTCGGAAGGATTGAGCTAGATTTTGATTTGAAATATTTACAGTTGCGTTTCTCGTAAATGGCAATGTTAAGTTCTTGAACTGTCAAAATCGGACCATTCCCTTCTCCATATAAATGAAACTTTTTTCGCAATTTTCTCGAAAACGGTGAATCGCATTGAAAAAGTTATAAAGCTAAAATGTCTTTTGAATATGATTTTACATGACTTATCTATACATCAAAATTCAGTTAGACTACAGTTAGACTATCTTTCCCCTCCCCGATACAAATTGAATACTTTTTCCTTATTTTCTCGAAAACGGTGCATCGCATCGAAAAGTTTATAGAGTCGAAATGTGTTTAGAATAAGTAATTTGTGTTGATGCAACTCCAGATTCAATGTGCCGCTAACCTCACTTTTGGAAATCATAATGTGTTGGAAAAAAGCACAAAATTCAACACCAATCCATTTAATTTCACTTGGTCACTGAGTAAATACCTTGATTCACTTCGTTGATCACAAAATAAAATACTTTCGACGATTTAAAAGTGGGAAAAACAGCGACAACTACAGCGATAAATAAACGCTTCGCATCAATCATCAATGAGGAAAGAGCGAATATATTTCTCAGCTGTCAAACGTGAGTCTGAGAGCGTAACGCCATTTGTTGGCGATAACATTACCGTGAGGGACAAAATTATCCGTTTTTCAGATCCAAATACAATATTTTCTCCTTCCATACCATAATACCATACAAAATGCAAATTTCAATTTTTCCGATATTCCCGCTTTTCCCCGAATCGGTATTTTTGATTTGGAATTACTGAAAGTGCAAGCCAGAAAACCGCTGCCACCAGCAACCCCTGAAAGTATGCAATTTCGGTTTTTCAAGATTTTCCGACTTTCCGGTTGAAATTTCCAATTTTCGGCTCCGTAGTGTTTTTATCTGCTTCAATACGAATCCAACAAAGAAATTCCCATGCAAATCGGATTATATTCAGCCGAGTTATGGATAGTCGTACTGACCACAATTCAGTTTTATATATTAGGTATAGATTAACAAATTGAAAAAAATGAGGAAACATTCACTTATTATTTAAGCTAACCCTGCTATATTATAGGCAACATTTCTCATTAATTCTCTAACGGACTTCTGATTTATCATTTTATTTAATCCTGAAAGTCCTGGATTTCCTCTTTATAGATGTTTAACTTCGGTAATGCAAATAAATTTATGGTCGTCAACGAAGACAGCATCCCACGTACAAATATTTTCTTGAGGTCGTAAATCTCACTTAGCTTTGGTCTAAAAGAAGATAATGCCCTCATTATTTTCTGCACTGCACGGGTTAGGTCTCTATATATAAATATATTGGGGCCTTTAAGTTTTTTGGTTTGGCCCAACACAAGGGCTGCCTAGTTTTGCAATTATATAGACAGATGGTTTTATAGTTGACGCATTTACTAGGTCCAATTTCCAGAGTATTTTGGCAGAACGAACTGATATGAGCTGCCAGCTCAGACGAGGATTTCAATTTGGCCATTTCAGTTTTGTTACAGGTGCCCTCAAAAATCAAATGGTTTTTGCGCATCCTTTCCACTTTCTTCTCAAAAGTTCCCTTCTGCCTAACTATTTCATTTAATTTACTGGTTCAAGACTCCTGCTCGCTTTTTATCACATTGATTTCTTTTTTAAGTATGCCAATGTCCATTTTCATGGCTACATTAAATAATTTTAAAGATACTGGCTCGTCCAATGCTATCACAATTTTTTTTTGTGTCATACTTCCAACCGGTCGATTTACAATCATCTGCATTTTTTTGTGTCATTTATCCTCAGCTGGAGAATTCGGATTACCGTTGTTTGGAGTTCCTAACTAGTTTCCTGCCATCCAAGACTGCAAATTACTGCAAGGTACACCAGTAATGTTTTTTCCAAAAACTTTTGAAGAAACACTGATGATAAACTTTCTCCAGTATTCAATATTGGGAAAACACCGAAATTGATATATAGAAATCGGTTCAGTGAATCAAAAGATACAAGGAAACGAGGTTTAAAGTTAAAGGGAAGGGTGAATTATCGTATATAAAAATTCTTTATTATTTCCATCCGAATAGCGAAAACGGGGTCGAAATCGGTTCACAGAATCAAAAGTTATAAGGTGAGGAGATGTAAAGTTAGGGAGAAAGAGCTAAGACATTCCTTTCATCCACGGCATACAGACAACCAAGGTATGCTGTAAACTCAAATCTGACATTTCGTTGCTACGTCACTTGTGCCGATTAGTTCGTCAAGTGCAGAAGGAATCTTGTTTTGTGGATGATTATTTAAATTTTTGTGCGATCTAAATAAAATATTTGTAAATTAGTGGACTGATTGCATTAAATAGTGATCAATAAACATAAAAATTAATTAAAAAAAGTCGGCACAAATGACGTCACACCTGACTATCAAAAGTTTACAGCATACCTTGGTTGTCTGTATGCCGTGCTTTCATCATACTAAAATATTCTTTTCATTATTTCCAACCGAATAGCAAAAGCGTAATCAAAATCAGTTAAATGGATCAAAAGATTCAAGGAGACGGTCACAGATATCGTATTACTAGATCGCGGCACTCGAACAATTCCATAGCAAAAATATGGGACAGCGTGACTATGGTTGTCTCATTTTGTCTTCGAATTTTAGTGATGTCAGACGTTCGAATCAACAAACTCAATAACACTTGAATTATATGTTTTACGTCGAACTCATAAGACTTATACACAGGTTTAGGGAATTGCATAATAATGTATGTGGCAGCTCTGAATATTAACATGAATAATCGGTATAGGGATTGAATAATATTCCGTCGGGGACCTGCATAAGCATTTTTTTCCAGAATTTTAATTTCCCAGAATTACTAGCTTTGACCCTTTTTTCGTCATAGCTTTTTGACGTTTCAGTGGCCCATTTGAGATAGCAAATGGCTTGATCTAGTAGTAGGATATCTGTGGAGACGGTATATAAAAAGAGAGGGGGACAGTTATATTTTTATGCATTAAAACCTTCCGTTATATGCAACCGAATGCCAAAAACATATCAAAAACTATAATTGCCAATCTGGCAATTATTGAAAACCCGTATGGTGATTTAAGTGAGCGACGAACAGTTGTATCAAAATTGCACTTTGAAATCAAACTTTTCAATAAGATTTTTTAAAACTTTTTCCAATCGGATTTTCTATGATATCATAATTCCTTTTGAAGATATGACTTCAAGACATCACCCAAATAGACCCATATATTTCTGTTTAGTCTGTCGTTATTCAGTTTTCAAGACGCGTAACTGTTATGGTTCAACCACAATGAAGGCGGCAAGCGGCAGCGGCGACGGCGGGCGGCATGGCGCCGCCACACATACCGCCGAGCCAGCTACAATGATAGCGGCATATGCTTCTGTCAAAATTAGAACATCAAAATTTATTTAATTCGCCCGCTACTTCGCTCCATTTATTTTCCTTGATGTCTGTCCTTTTATATTGAGGATGGGCCAAATCGTAGAGCATTGGATTTGCTTTCACGAACTCGATTAATTTTTCCTCCGTTGTCGGCATCTTGCGAAATCAAAACGACAAAAAAACTGCATAGAATGTGGCGCCGAATGTGGTGGTTTTCATAAAACATTTTGGGCGGGGGCGGCAAGTTTGACTTTGGTTCAAACTTGGCGGCGGCGGAAAAAGTGCGCTGCCGTTGCCGCTGTATTGTAGCAGCTCTCGTTGCGCTACGTTAGTGCAAACAAAAATGCCGCTTGCCGCCTTCATTGTAGTTGAACCATTAGCTCTCCACAGTTTTACTAGTGACAGCAACACTGGATATAGACACTATTACGAGACTTGACAACTAAACGCACGTCTAACGTTATCGTTAGATGAAAAAACAGAAGAGATTAATAATTTTTTTCAATATGAAAATATCCTTTTTTGGTTTGAAAGCTAATTATATCAACCGCCACTGTGTTCCTGTTTCTAAGCCATATTATGATTGGTATATTTTGATTGGTATATTTTGATTGATATTTATCCATTTACATTCTTTATTTTTTCCAATTTGGCTTGGTCCTACTTTCATTTCCCATTTTCTGAATAGTAAAATCATAATCCTAACTAATGACATGTCTACTTATTACGCCTGGTCAGAATATTCTTAAGATGTTTGATTTTTCTAACAACAAAAACGTATTTTAAAATGAAGTGGAAAATTTTCTGGTGTAATAACAGGTAAACGAAATTTCGGACACCTTTCATTCAAATTTTGATTTAATTTTCGTATCAAGTATCTAAAAAAATCATTAAAAACAACAGCAATTTAAATATTAGTGAATTTTTGGATAGGTACATATATTTTATAGATTCTTTTAAAGAAATCAGATAAAATAATTTTCTTTACCGTTGAGTAATATAGTTTTCTTATCTCGCTTTTTTGCAACATATAAATAAAAAATGGAGAATAAATTGAAAAATTGGGTAGTTTATGGATTATTTATTCCAGTTAATTAAAATTAATATTTATAGAAGTTATTACAAATGAAAGCAACTAATGAATAACCTTATTTTTACTCAATGTATTTTCCTCATTCTCCCTCTCTTATAAGCAACTAATGAATAACCTTGTTTTTACTCGATGTATTCTCCTCATTCTCCCTCTCTTTCTACCAGCATCAGACTAAAGTAGAATTTTTTGTCCCTTCTATCTAGTCTGATTCCTGCATGTGACGACGTTAGTTGTGTTCAAAGGAAATACAGAGGGTAATCATTTTCTCTCGTGTTTTCTAAAACTGGTAAATCCAAACAATAAAATTGTCGTAATTTCCTTATTGATTTAATTGCATATCTCCATTGTATATTGCATTTTTGTCTCTTCACTAAACTTTTTCTACTGCAATTTTAATATTGTAAATACTTAATAAAATTATTTCCAAATCTGAAAAACATTTTTTCATGAAACATTGTAATCAGAAATTTTTATTAATTTTTTATACATTTTACGAACATAGCCGATGAATCAGCGAATATCGGTTTCGTCGTTGTATTGAGTGTTTCGGCTCGCACATCAACACAGAAATGTCGCATGTCTAACAAAACAATGCTTTTAGATTGGGCCGCACACAATAACAGTCATGCCAAAGTGGCGTTTTAAAAAATATTTTTCGCTCAGATTGGCGACAATAACATTATGAATATATATAAAGTTCTCTGATCACGTGCCCTATTATATTTTAAATATCTTTAGATTTATTATTCACTGTTGATATATTTGAGACGACAATTAAAAAAAAATCTTAAAGAGTGAATTGAATTAAAAGATAATGCCAAAAATAGCATTAATTTATACAATATGGACTAGATCAATTTGTTTATCATAAGGTAATTTTGATTTTTATCTGAAGTATTCGTGAACACAAAAACTAAACATAACAAAAGCTATAATTGCCAATCTGGCAATCATTGGAGACCCGTATGGTGATATTCGTATCAAAATTCGAACAGTTGTACCAAAATTCCACTTTGAATGGAAAGTTTGATTTTTTAAAATTTATTCCAATCGGATTTTGATGTATGGGAGTTTTATGTAGAATCATATCCCAAATAACTTTTGTTCTTGGACTTTTTTGATTAGATGCACCGTTTTTGGATATTTACAAAAAACGTTTTCGTTCGTATGGGGGGTACCCCCCCTAATGGTCCATTTTTGCCCATTAACGAACTTAGCCTTGCATTTTACAAAAAACGGATCTGTGCAAAATTTCAAGTCTCTAGCTCAATCCGTGCGCCCGCAATCCGCGCCACAGACAGACAGACGGACAGACAGACAGACAGACGGACAGACAGACAGACAGACGGACAGACAGACAGACAGACGGACGGACATGCAGAAATTAATTATTTTTATCATTCTAAACGCACTGGTGTAATTCATTTTTATGTGTGATGACGGGATCTTGGCGTTACAAACGGTAAGGCAAAGTTAATATACCCTTTGGTTTCACCATACGGGTATAAAAAATGAGCTAGTCTTGAAATTTTGCGCATTTTTTTGTAAAATTTAAAAATACGTTCTTAAATGAGAAACATAACAAAAGCTATAATTGCCAATCTGGCAATTATTAGAGACCCGTATGGTGATATTCGTATCAAAATTCGAACAGTTATACCAAAATTCCACTTTGAAGTCAAACTTTCCAAAAAGATTTTTTAAAATTTATTCCAATCGGATTTTGATGTATGGGAGTTTTATGTAGAATCACATCCTAAATAACTTTTGTTCTTGGACTTTTTTGATAAGATGCACCGTTTTTGAGATATTCACAAAAAACGATTTCGTTCGTATGGGGGGTACCCCCCCTAATGGTCCATTTTTGTCCATTAACGAACTTAGCCTCGCATTTTACGAAAAACGGATCTGTGCAAACTTTCAAGTCTCTAGCTCAATCCGTGCGCCCGCAATCCGCGCCACAGACAGACAGACGGACGGACGGACATGCAAACATTAAATATTTTAAAAGCTTTTATTTAGCTTGCCTTCGTGTTTGTTTGTTTGTCTGTCAGATCAAATCTTGCAACCCAATTTTGACCCACTTCCACTTGTCCGATTGACTTGAAATTTTGCACACTTATATAAGTCCGATGACAATACAATATTTTCACTACTTCGTCCTTGTACGGATAACGGAAGGTCCTGTAAGGATAACGTGATTATCCTTTTCTCCAAATTTTCCGGAAAAAAATCTATTCTGGGGGTTTTTGAGGTCGCTGAATCCGAATCTGTCATTAAAAAGTCAGTAAGGATAACGGAAGGTCCTGTAAGGATAACGTGATTATCCTTTTCTCCAAATTTTTCGGAAAAAAATCTATTCTGGGGGTTTTTGGGGTCGCTGAATCCGAATTTGTCATTAAAAAATCTGTAAGGATAACGGAAGGTCCTGTAAGGATAACGTGATTATCCTTTTCTCCAAATTTTCCGGAAAAAAATCTATTCTGGGGGTTTTTGAGGTCGCTAAATCCGAATCTGCCATTAAAAAGTCTGTAAGGATAACGGAAGGTCCTGTCAGGATAACGTGATTATCCCTTTCTCCAAATTTTCCGGAAAAAAATCTATTCTGGGGGTTTTTGGGGTCGCTGAATACGATTTTCAAGTTAAACATAACAAAAGCTATAATTGCCAATCTGGCAATCATTGGAGACCCGTATGGTGATATTCGTATCAAAATTCGAACAGTTATACCAAAATTTCACTTTGAAGTCAAACTTTCCAATAAGATTTTGTTAAATTTATTCCAATCGGATTTTGATGTATGGGAGTTTTATGTAGAATCATATCCTAAATAACTTTTGTTCTTGGACTTTTTTGATAAGATGCACCGTTTTTGAGATATTCACAAAAAACGATTTCGTTCGTATCTCCCCTAATTGTCCATTTTTGCCCATTAACGAACTTAGCCTCGCATTTTACGAAAAACGGATCTGTGCAAAATTTCAAGTCTCTAGCTCAATCCGTACGCCTGCAATCCGCGCCACAGACAGACGGACGGACAGACAGACAGACAGACAGACAGACAGACAGACAGACAGACAGACGGACGGACGGACAGACAGACAGACGGACGGACATGCTAAATTCAACTTTTTTCATCATTCTAAACACACTGGTGTAATTCATTTTTTTGTGCGATGACGGGATCTTGGCGTTACAAACGGTAAGGCAAAGTTAATATACCCTTTGGTTTCACCATACGGGTATAAAAAGCCTGTAAGGACATCTCAAATGTAAGGATATATATTCGAAGACTAAAAAGAACAAAATAAAAAAAATTAAAAATTTTTTTTTAAAAAAAGCTTTTATTAAAAAAGAATGCACTAAAAAGAAAAAAATAATTTTCTGGACGCTGTGTATCACAAATATAAAAGCTTTTAAAAACCGAGATAAAGCATAAAACAATAAAATAAAAATTTATCTCGCTTTTAAAAAGCTTTTATATTTGTGATACACAGCGTCCAGAAAATTATTTTTTTCTTTTTAGTGCATTCTTTTTTAACACGTTGACTGCCAGACCAATTTTGCAAAAATGTAAGGGAGATGCCAATACATGTAGACGTATGTAGAATATATGTACGTATGTATGAATGTATGTATGTATGCATGTAGATTGTAGACCCAGCTATCGAAAATGATAGCCTTGGCCGCTCATAAATCATAGTGCCAATTTTCACTGGCTATCAAAAATGATAGCCATGGCAGTCAATGTGTTAATGAAAGCTTTTTTTAAAGTTTTTTTTTTAAATTTTTTCTTTATCATTCTAAACACACCGGTGTAATTCATTTTTTTGTGCGATGACGGGATCTTGGCGTTACAAACGGTAAAGGCAAAGTTAATATACCCTTTGGTTTCACCATACGGGTATAAAAACTGTACCACCCCACACTTCCTCGCTTACTTAAGCGAAACATTTTGTGAATTCATCCGGAAATGGTGTCAAAAAAAAATTATAATATTTCGAAATTATGGGAATATAAATGTAACTAGAAAAGTGTAAGACAAAACATAAAACATAACAAAAGCTATAATTGTCAATCTGGCAATCATTGAAGACCCGTATGGTGATATTCGTATTAAAATTCGAACAATTGTATGAAAATTCGTCTTTGAAGTAAAACTTTTCAATAAGATTTTTTAAAATTTATTCCAATCGGATTTTGATGTATGGGAGTTTTATGTAGAATCATATCCTAAATAACTTTTGTTCTTGCACTTTTTTGATAAGATGCACCGTTTTCGAGATATTCACAAAAAACGATTTCGTTCGTATGGGGGGTACCCCCCTAATGGTCCATTTTTGCCCATTAACGAACTTAGCCTCGCATTTTACGAAAAACGGATCTGTGCACACTTTCAAGTCTCTAGCTCAATCCGTGCGCCCGCAATCCGCGCCACAGACAGACAGACGGACGGACAGACAGACAGACGGACGGACATGGAAAATTCAATTTTTTTTATCATTCTAAACACACTGGTGTAATTCATTTTTTTGTGCGATGACGGGATCTTGGCGTTACAAACGGTAAGGCAAAGTTAATATACCCTTTGGTTTCACCATACGGGTATAAAAAAGCTATAATTGCCAATCTGGCAATCATTGGAGACCCGTATGGTGATATTCGTATCAAAATTCGAACAGCTGTACCAAAATTTCACTTTGAAGTCAAACTTTCCAATAAGATTTTTTAAAATTTATTCCAATCGGATTTTGATGTATGGGAGTTTTATGTAGAATCATATCCTAAATAACTTTTGTTCTTGGACTTTTTTGATAAGATGCACCGTTTTTGAGATATTCACAAAAAACTATTTCATTCGTATGGGGGGTACCCCCCCTAATGGTCCATTTTTGCCCATTAACGAACTTAGCCTCGCATTTTACGAAAAACGGATCTGTGCACACTTTCAAGTCTCTAGCTCAATCCGTGCGCCCGCAATCCGCGCCACAGACAGACAGACGGACGGACAGACAGACAGACGGACGGACATGGAAAATTCAATTTTTTTTATCATTCTAAACACACTGGTGTAATTCATTTTTGTGTGTGATGACGGGATCTTGGCGTTACAAACGGTAAAGCAAAGTTAATATACCCTTTGGTTTCACCATACGGGTATAAAAACACACAAAATTAATATATTTAGTTATTTATACTAATAAACTAATATTCTGCAGAGGGAGGAAACACATATGGCGTTACAATCGAAATTAATATAAACATAACATTACTATCGTTAATATATTAAGTTTTCTTTTGCCACCTTTGTTTTCGATTATGTTGTGTTTCCATTCACGAACAGGACCAGTGTTAGGTAAAATGTAATTGTTAGAGCAATTAACAATTAACGATTAAAATTTTATGTTTAATTGCAATTAACAGTTACAATTAATCAATTGTAATTGTAAATTCTGGAATTGACAACTAATTAATTGTTAATTGTTTCTTTCACAATTAACAATTAATTAGTTGTTAGTTGCTGTTCTGCACAATTACAATTAATCAATTGTTAATTGTTTGATCAAACATTATTAGTAACAATTAAATCTTATAAACTTGAAAAAATCAAAATCCCGAAGGAAAAATTCCGAATTTTCAACACCTTGCCATTAACGGTTCTGGAAAAGTAAAATTAAAAAGGATTAATAACACAGGCCAACAAAATAAAAAAATTTTTTTGGTGCCTGAGATCTAAGAACTGAGTTTAGATATACGTAATGTGCTTATTCTAAAACTGGCAGCAGATTTTTTCTATCAGCTCTAGTTTTTGAGATAGAGACTAATTGAATTTAGTTCTAATAAAAGGCAAAAATAAATAAATCAACATCTCTTTAAAATTCAAAATAGAAATTTGGTACTTAAAACTAGGATCTAATCAGCCAAATATACCTGAAAGTGTCCGTCAACAAATATTCCTAGAACTGGTTAACCCGCATTACTTAATTCTATGAATTTTATTACCTATTGTATATTTGGAATTCCCCATGATCCGATCTCCCCATACCTGCTCAACCCCGACTAATTGGTGTTGGAAACATAGTACCTGTAGTCTACCTTTATCCTTCTCGACTTAGTCTATTGTGTAGTTTTGGCAAATAAAGTTGTGTCATAATTTTGTGTACATTTTCGTCGTTTTATTGTGTTAAAACTAAAATAATGGCATCCACAAGCAGGCGTAGCTGTGTAAACCATCCAGATGTTTTTATAACCGTATGGTGAAACCAAAGGGTATATTAACTTTGCCTTACCGTTTGTAACGCCAAGATCCCGTTATCACACATAAAAATGAATTACACCAGTGTGTTTAGAATGATAAAAAAAATTGAATTTTGCATGTCCGTCCGTCTGTCCGTCCGTCTGTCTGTCTGTGGCGCGGATTGCGGGCGTACGGATTGAGCTAGAGACTTGAAATTTTGCACAGATCCGTTTTTCGTAAAATGCGAGGCTAAGTTCGTTAATGGGCAAAAATGGTCCATTAGGGGGGTACCTCCCATACGAACGAAATCGATTTTTGTGAATATCTCAAAAACGGTGCATCTTATCAAAAAAGTCCAAGAACAAAAGTTATTTAGGATATGATTCTACATAAAACTCCCATACATCAAAATCAGATTGGAATAAATTTTAAAAAATCTTATTGGAAAGTTTGACTTCCAAGTGAAATTTTGGTACAGCTGTTCGAATTTTGATACGAATATCACCATACGGGTCTCCAATGATTGCCAAATTGGCAATTATAGCTTTTGTTATGTTTTGTTGTGTATGTGGCGAATACACGGTGAAAGAAAGTAGAAAAACTATTTCTGAATTTGTGAAAAGGTCTTATCTTGCCTATTTTGGCGTTCATTTGGGAGATCAAGATAAATCTTGGGCTCCACATGTGGTGTGTAAAACATGTGTTGAACATTTGCGACAGTGGACAATTGGAAACAGAAAGTGCCTGAAATTTGGTGTACCAATGGTTTGGAGGGAACCACGTAACCATTATGATGACTGCTATTTTTGTCTCGTTAATATTAAAGGCATAAATAGGAACAATCGACATAAATGGACATATCCTGATCTAGATTCTGCAAGAAGACCTGTACCGCACTCTAATGAAATACCCGTTCCAACCTTCAGCACTCTCCCTGAAATCCCGGAAGATAATACGGAAACATCAACGTCTGATGAAGTAGAAAACGACAGTGAATTTGAAGCAGATTTAACAACTCCTCAGTGTTTTAATCAACAAGAACTGAACGATCTCATGAGAGACCTATACCTCTCAAAGGAGTGTGCTGAATTACTGGCATCCAGATTAAAAGAAAAGAACCTTCTTTATCCAGGCACTAATGTTACATTTTATGGTAAGAGAGAAAAGGATCTGCTGCCTTTTTTCACTCAGGAAAATAAGCTGGTATTCTGTAACGATATAAAAGGAGTCTTAGAAAAAATGGGTTTGCCATATTATACTTCAGACGAGTGGCGCCTTTTCATTGACAGTTCAAAACGTAGTTTAAAATGTGTACTTTTACATAACGGTAACAAATATGCCTCAATTCCTATTGGACATTCTACTACCATGAAAGAGGAGTATAAAACAATAGCACAAGTTTTGAAACAAATTAAATACGAAGAACATCAGTGGGCAATTTGTGTTGATTTGAAAATGGTGAACTTTCTCCTTGGACAGCAAAGTGGATATACAAAATACCCCTGTTTTGTATGTCTTTGGGACAGCAGAGCTAAAGATCAGCACTGGGTTAAGACAAATTGGCCTTTAAGAGATACTATGGTTCAAGGAAAACAAAACGTAGTGAATGAACCTTTGGTTACGAGAGAAAAAATCTTACTACCACCCTTGCATATCACGTTAGGGCTTATGAAGCAGTTTGTGAAAGCGTTAGATCGAGGTGGAAATTTTTTTGGGTACTTGTCACGTAAGTTTCCTTATGGAAAAACTAAAAGCTGGTGTATTTGATGGTCCTCAAATAAGGCAACTTATTAAAGATCCACAGTTCACCACATCAATGAATGAGACTGAATCTAACGCTTGGGGTTCATTTGTTCAAGTAGTTCAAAATTTTCTTGGAAATCACAAAGCAGACAATTACATAGAATTAGTGGAAACTATGCTTTCAAATTTTCATATTCTCGGTTGTAACATGAGTATAAAAGTTCACTACCTCCACAACCACCTAGATCGGTTTCCAGAAAATTTAGGTGACTGTAGTGAAGAACAGGGAGAAAGATTCCATCAGGATATTAAAACTATGGAAGATCGATATCAAGGACGATGGGATAGCCACATGATGGCCGACTACTGTTGGAGCCTCCAGCGAGACTGCCCCAGTAAACTCCATGCTAGACAGTCGCATAAACGAAAATTTGTAGGTGATAGTGACTAATATCAGTATGAATGTATGTTAATCTACTTTTTATACCCGTATGGTGAAACCAAAGGGTATATTAACTTTGCCTTACCGTTTGTAACGCCAAGATCCCGTCATCGCACAAAAAAATGAATTACACCAGTGTGTTTAGAATGATGAAAAAAGTTGAATTTAGCATGTCCGTCCGTCTGTCCGTCTGTCTGTCTGTGGCGCGGATTGCGGGCGCACGGATTGAGCTAGAGACTTGAAAGTTTGCACAGATCCGTTTTTCGTAAAATGCAAGGCTAAGTTCGTTAATGGGCAAAAATGGACCATTAGGGGGGGTACCCCCCATACGAACGAAATCGTTTTTTGTGAATATCTCAAAAACGGTGCATCTTATGAAAAAAGTGCAAGAACAAAAGTTATTTAGGATATGATTCTACATAAAACTCCCATACATCAAAATCCGATTGGAATAAATTTTAAAAAATCTTATTGGAAAGTTTGACTTCAAAGTGGAATTTTGGTATAACTGTTCGAATTTTGATACGAATATCAGCATACGGGTCTCCAATGATTGCCAGATTGGCAATTATAGCTTTTGTTATGTTTATAATAAATATTTAATATATGTGTTTTTTTTACTGGCAATACTCATAGTTATAACGTAAAATATATATAGAGGTAAAAAAACAGTAAATAATTCCTATTTTAAAAACTAGATCTGATAGACAAAATCTGATGGCTATTTCGGATTCTCCACCCAAAAATTACCCCAGAACAGTTAAAAAATCGCCGGCACCAAAATGTGAGTTGGCCTGTGAATTTATAAGGATCGTGCAACATATTTCGTTCCTACCAAAAATTTTGCATCAAATAGCAGAAAAAACGTGATTTTAAAATTCGGGACTTTGATTTTCGGAATTGCGTACCGAAACAGTCAATATTTGAACCTCAATCAAAGTTTTGTTGTGAGTGGATTGAGTGATTAAAAAAGGCCGTTTTAATTATCATTTATTTTAATAGTTGAGATTACATTTTAAAACTATCCTCTTTTTATACCCGTATGGTGGAACCAAAGGGTATATTAACTTTGCCTTACCGTTTGTAACGCCAAGATCCCGTCATCACACACAAAAATGAATTACACCAGTGTGTTTAGAATGATAAAAAAAATTGAATTTTGCATGTCCGTCCGTCTGTCCGTCTGTCCGTCCGTCTGTCTGTCTGTCTGTCTGTCTGTCCGTCCGTCCGTCTGTCTGTCCGTCCGTCTGTCTGTCTGTCTGTTGCGCGGATTGCGGGCGCACGGATTGAGCTAGAGACTTGAAATTTTGCGCAGATCCGTTTTTCGTAAAATGCGAGGCTAAGTTCGTTAATGGGCAAAAATGGACCATTAGGGGGGGTACCCCCCATACGAGCGAAAACGTTTTTTGCGAATATCTCAAAAACTGTGCATCTTATCAAAAAAGTCCAAGAACAAAAGTTATTTAGGATATGATTCTACATAAAACTCCCATACATGAAAATCCGATTGGAGTAAATTTAAAAAAATCTTATTGGAAAGTTTGACTTCAAAGTGGAATTTTGACACAACTGTTCGAATTTTGATACAAATATCACCATACGGGTTTTCAATAATTGCCAGATTGGCAATTATAGCTTTTGTTATGTTTAATTATATTTTATGCAGGTGGCAGTTCTGTGGGGTTATATTTACTTGATGAACTTTTGTGGAAAATTTCACAAAAATATCTGTGGTCACAAGGAAAAACTGGTTAAGTCGAAAAAGCGTGTTTTGAGTAATTTGGGTAAACTTTAATTATTATTTTTTTTGCAAGCAAAACTGACTTAGGTTATATGATTTTTGCTCTGCCATTCCTCAGAGGGGTACAGCATGAAAACCAAATTTTGACAGAATATAGAACTGAATATGGAGAATTCAAATATTCACCAACCTTTAAAACTACATAACTCGACTTAAGCGGTTTTTCCTTGTGACCACAGATATAATACTGAACAAAACAAGGAAAAATTAATAAATAACGAAAAAACGTAATATTTAATTTCGTTTTTCGTTACGTTTTTCGTTATTGTAACGGAATTGAATTTCTATAACATTATAACGTAATTATGAAGAAATAGCCCGAAAATCATTTCGTTATTTCGTTACGTTACGATAATGTTTCCCATCCCTGATTTATAACTAATAACAAATGGCCTTCATTCGCTTCTAAACTTATTGATTCGGATGAATAAAAAACTCTCGGAGCCGAAATCATAACGAGAAGAAATAATATGCAAATGTATTTTTTTGGCAGCCCTAGTAATCACATTCCAAACGCAGCAAATTTCTATTACTTGAAAATTGTTTTTCCAATCTGAATCAGGGTATGAGCGATTCATTGTTGAAAATAAAAATTGAAAGGAACTTGATTTTAGGCGTAAATGTTTGTACTTTTATCACTGGGAAAAGAGAACACGATCCTCAGATCAACAGCTACTAAGCGAATGAAATGTCTGATTCATAAAATAGACTCATTTTTCATCCGCTGCTTGATACCTCGCAAAAACTTTTAGGAAGGGCAATTTAAAATGTGACAGTATTGTTCATGATTGCGTGAAACTCTCTGTTTCTATGGATAAAAATTTTAAGAACGCTTGGTGAATCAAGAGATGAACTGTTTATCGTAAAAGTTAATATCTTAAATGAGAAACACTGAATTACTATATCCCCATACAAATGATGAAGTAACAGCGCGTTATATCGAACAAGTTATAAAGGCACAAGAATACTTTTCTGCTGCATTCGATTGCAATTGAAAAAAATTAATATTTGGTTTGAAGTTTCCACATAGATTATTTGACGATTACCACCTGATAACTGAGCTTTCGTTTGGTTTTTTACAACGTGTATTCCGATACGGCTAAAGTAAAATACCAAAATAGTCTCTTTCAAATATCGAAAGGTTGCTTTTGGAAACTTTTGCGAAGTGTGTTTTATTAACTGTCTTTTAAAATTTAATCATTATATTTTTTAGGAATGAAATAAGAACAAGAGACGTAAAAAATTGAAAAATGATGGAAGTTAATCAATCAACAGATCCATTATCTCTTGATTCTAATTCAAGTCTGATATTAAATAAAGTTGAACACGCAGAGGAGATTAATCCACTTCACTTTTTAGAAGACGACATAGATCAGGGTGGCAATGTAAATGTTGGCCTAAATACGCTAAATGTAGTTCAAGGTGATTAATAAAAATCGTGAAAACATACAGGGTGCGCCATCTATTCCTCCGGTATGAGAATGTTGAATAACTTTTGAAAGAAACAATAGATTGCAAAAAATGGTGTTTTTTTATTTAGTTCAATCCTTTACAATTCATGTGGACTACTTTTTGAAAACAACATCGATCAAATGACCACCTTTATTGGCCACCGCAAACTGTGCTCTTTTTCGGGCATTTTCCATCACTTCTTCGAGCATCTCCGTCGGTATGGCAGCTATTTCGGCACGAATATTGGTCTTGAGCTCGTCAATGGTCTTCGGGTTGCCGGCGTAAACTTTACTCTTCAAATAACCCCACAAAAAGAAGTCTGGGGGGGTTAAACCAGGGGATCTTGGTGGCCAGTCAATATCGCCTCTTTTCGATATCACACGTCTAGGGAATTTTTGTTGCAAAAACCGTATTGTTTGGTCCGCTGTGTGGCATGGCGCCCCGTCTTGCTGAAACCAGAAGTCAGTCAGACCTTTTTCACGCATTTTCGGACACACAAAATGTGCCAACATCCACCGATATCGATTACCATTAACTGTTTCACCTTCATTGAAGAAAAATGGCCCAATGATGGTTTTTGCGCACACGCCGGCCCAAACAGTCACTTTTCGATCATGCAATGGTATTTCATGAATCTCGTGAGGATTTTCTGTCGCCCAAATGCGGCAATTTTGTTTATTAACACCGCCAGAGAGAGTGAAATGTGCCTCGTCGGTCATTAAAACTTGCATCCAAAAGTCCGGCATGGTTTCCAACATCCGGCCGACTAATTTGCCGTATTCTATACGACGCGACTTGTCTGTTGCCAATATTCTTTGAGTTAGTTGTATTTTGTAAGGAAACAAATGGAGATCGTCCTTTAAAATGCGCCGCAACGTGGTTCCACTCATTTTCAACCGCTGAGTTCGGTGGCGATACGAGACATTTGGGTCCTCGGCAACACTCTCTCTCACGGCTTCAATAATTTCATTGGAACGTCTTGGGCGTGGATGATTATAGGTTAGATTGCCTACTGTTCCGTGCTCAAAGAAATTTTTACCCAGCGCCCGAATTGTTTTGTCGGTAGGCGCTTTTTTGCCACGATATTTTGCACGATATGCACGTTGAGTTAGCACAATTGAACGACTATTTTCAATGTACATCGTCACTATTTCGGCGCGTTCTTTCGGTGTGAAGCGGTTCATGGTTAAAATTGTACTGGTTTGACGTTTCCAAAACGTGTCTAGGAAAGCAAATCGGTTGACAAATGGCGAAGTTATTGAATGTTTACATACCGGAGGAATAGATGGCGCACCCTGTACATATAATGCGATTTATTAGAATTTTTAACAATAACCCCCAAGTTTCGAAATATTTATTTAAATTATTTCAAATTACAGAAAAAGTGAATAATGATTTAATGTCGAAACCCCCAGTTAATAAAGATGGCTCTGATATGTTGGATAGTTTGGAGGAAATAGCAGAAGAAATGGTTGATAGCAATCTGTGTGTTACCAAAGATGAAAAATTAATTGAAAAGAGTAACAATAATGAAGAAAAAGACGATCTAGATGTATTCAACGATGAACCTCTAAATGAAATCGATGGTAACGGAGCTGACAGCTTACATGATGATTTGATGAATGAGGCTGAAGATAACTTTTTGGCTGAGATTAATGAGGAAAAGGAACGTCTTAGCCAGGCGATCAAGAAAGGTGCTGAAAACCAAGCGGATTTGGAAAAACAAAGTGCAAAAAAAGTATTGATCAAAACAGATGATAATATTATTACAGATGAAAAAAACTCTGAAATCATTTTTAGCGGTTTTGGGAGTATTGCTAAAGAGAACATTGTAAGTGATGTTGAAAATGTAAACAATGGAGGAAATCGTTTTGCAGCTGAACAACCAAATAGTTGTTCATCAATTTCAGGCAACAATGATATGCCTGATAACGAATGTAATGAAGGATATGAGGTGTCTGAAAAACATGTAAATATTTATGCTAAAGAAAATTCTCAAAGTTCCCTTTTAAGAAAGGTTGAGCCAGCCATGATCAAAGATATTAATACAATAAAAAAAAAAGTTGATCATACAGAACAGTTGACATCAAACGATCAAAAAATTGTGGAGGTTCAGTGTAAAAAACTAAACGACATTATCAATTCTGAAGAAGATATACGCTATTTTGAAGAAAAAACTGATGGCAACAATAAATTAGATTGTAAAACAGGAAATATTGATGGATTTAAGAAATATGAATTCAGTCCAAAAAAAGATCATAAAGTGGATCTATTAGAATTACCCGATATTGATGATATTAGATCTATCGACCAGAGTGCCCAAGGCGCACCACAAAATAATGTTGAATTAATATTAGAGGTTAACGAAAACTTAGAAATAAAAGGAAAATTTGAAGCAGATCATAAGCTCTCCGACATAAATTGTGATGTAATTTCATTGGATAGTCCAGCAGTACCGGACTTGGAGGCGTCAAAATCAGGAGAGAATATCTTAAATGATTCTTTGACTGTGGACGGCGAAATAACTGAAAAATGTGACAAACATAATGAACAAATCGGTCAAACGTCTGAAAAGCAAATTAAAATTGGAATAGCGATTTTAGAAGAAGACGATAATGATGTTGTTGTGTTAGATGAAGCAGAAAAGCATGATGAAGAAAATGTAACTGAAGGAATTAAATCAAAAAATTGTGTTAAAATATGCACCATTTTAGAAGAGCCAAAAAATCAAAAACTACCTGAAAATGAAGCAAAATTAATAGATAGTTATAATTATGATGTCAAGCTTGTAGATGATCTAACCGACACAGAAAAGGGTGATTTTAAACTTAAAACGGTTAAAGATCCAGTGAAGTTCTTAGAAACTGAAAGCCAAAAGCCTGACCTCAAGATATATAATGACGACGATGTTGTTCTGTTGGATGAAGATGAAAGTAACAAAGAAAATGCAGAAGATTCGGTAAAAATTGTTAACGCTGAGGAGACAGAAAGTTCCGAAAAACATATAAAACTTTCTGCTACTGCTTCTAAAGTAGATCAGAGGAATGAAGTTCCAAAGGAAAAAAAACCTATTGATAGTGATGATAATGTTATTCTAAAAGATGTTAAAACCTCGGATATTTCCGAGAAGATAGGAAAAATTAATTCGAACTTTGAAATTGATAATGAATTGGATAAAAAGTCTCTTGCCAAACTTGATCTAGAAGAAAAAAAAATGATGGAACAACTAGTTCCTGATAATTCAGATAACGCACAAGACAAGTTTACTGATGATACACTCAGTAGTGCTGTGACAACAGTCGAAGAAGAAAATAATTTACTGAAGCAAACAACTACTCCCGAAAATTCATTGTCTCATGAAGGATTTAATGAATCCCAAAGCAAAAATAAAATAATCGAAAGTGCGAGTATTTTGGACGATACCGATGCTGACAATTCTACTGAACCACCGCAGAAAAAGAAAAAAACAAATTACGATGTAGTGCAAGTCTCAAATGACGATAACAAAGACGTAATAGATGATGACGACGTGGTTCTTATTGATGAGAAAAAAGACATTACAAGCAATTCTCTAAAACGGTCTTGTAGTCCAGATAGTGTATCACAAGAATCGAAAAAAGCCAAAGTCTTTATAATTGGTATCAATGACAAATTGAACAATGAAGAAAGTGATAGTCATATAAAGTTAGATGAAAAAACGGGAAAATTATCTTTTAATGATAATCTTAAACCAGTTCCTCAGCCAGCCAAAAAAAATGACCTCAATTTAGATTTTTTGAAGCGATTTAAAAAATCTATTAGCAAAATGACAAAGGCCGATTTGGAGGAATTAGTTTTGCAAAAAATTGTTGAAGTAATAGTCCATAAAAGTGAATTTAGTGAAATGCGTGAATTATTTGATAAACAAGAAAAAATAATTACTACACATCGAACTAAAATTGCTGAAATATCAAAACAATTCCGCGATTTAGAAATGGTACACAATCGCGTACTTAAAGATCTCGAAGCAAAGAATCAACAATTTGTTATGCCAGTAAAAATAACTAGAGCAGTCGGACTTCAGGTTTTAATACCCAAAAAGAGTGATCATCTTGCATCTAATAAGCCCAACATTGATAATAGATCACTTCAGTCTCAGACCCCAGCAACACCAAGCACACCGCCCAACACTGATCTTATTAAAAAGGTCCGCTGTACTCAAAAAGTGACACCAATGCGACCTGATACAGCTCAGCAACCGCCAATGAAGTGTCACCCCGGGCAGCAACAACAATTACATATTTTACAGCAGCAGCAACAATGCATGCAAGTACAACATAAAGGCATTGTTCAGAAGTCAAATGATAACGGCATACAAACTATGGTTAATACCAATAAAGTGATTTATAAACAAGTCGCACGAAGCCCGGTACCACTCCAAACTTCCTCGATACTTCAACACACGACACCACAGCTCATTGGTACCCCTACTACCCATGCACATGTGCAAGGATCAGTACTTCAACATCAAAACGTACAATCAGTGACACAGATTGCAAGCACTTCCATGCAGGTATTAACTGTTAGGAAATCAACTTCGCCACGACAATCAGTGTAAGTATATATTGTTTTGAATTCGAATAAGAAAAAGTAACAAGAGGTTTAATTTGGCATGAATATCTTATATTATAAGCAACATGAAACCAAAACTTCAGTACATGGAAAAGTGTACAACATTTAACGAACAGAGTCTGTTTGGTAGAAAATTTTCTTTTACATTTTTCTCTTATAAATGCATAATGGTAAACTAAAGGAGAAATAGTAAAATAAAACTAATACCGTTGTCCTTTTGTCACTTTTCAAAAAAAAAAAAAATTTATATTTTTGTTATCGCTCTTCGACAGAGCTGCCAACCTCAACAGTGACAGTCTTTGCTCGTATGAGGCTAAATTCCATACGTCAAGCCATGGTAACTTGCGTAAAGCAAATTTTCGAAATCATTTTTGAATACGTTCATGTCTAGCAATATGTGTAACACACATAGTAGACCAAACAACACATCCATATTTGAGGATATGCATTATACAAGCTGTTTTTTTTAATGATCCGATCAGAGATCCGGATTAACTCTCATACAAATTCGTAACCCAAGTCTTATCGGGATCATGATCTGATTTGCTTTCTGAGTTAATGGGAAATTAAAAATTTCCCTTGGTGCGTGTCTCAGCTGGCGTCTTGCGGTTTCATAGGTGTATGGATATTTGAGTACTATTTCCATCGCATGAAGGCTATTACCCTAAAACGGGGAAAAATACTAGTGGCGAGGAAAATAACTATACCTATTCTAGCTGGTAATGACATGGGTTTTGAGGAATTTTGCGATTTTAAAAGTTATTGCCACAACATATGGGTTACTACTATGATGCCACGGCTTGTTTCAACATAGCACAAAAACCAATTTAAACCCACAATAAACTCGCCTTCGTTTTTTTAATGATCCATATGGATCTGTTATCCGGATCATTAAAAAAGAGCAGCTATAGTATCACTCCAACGAAATCGGCTCTTGTCAATAAGGTTGAGTTAAACTTATAATCAATCTATATCTATATACAGTGGAATCCGGTTATAACGACCTCCAAGGGACCAACAAATCTGGTCGTTTTATCCGGTTGTTCGTTATAACCGATTCATAGTTTTAAAGGTTTTAAAATACATGTGTGAAGTTCTAAAAAACAAAATTTTTATTGCAAATCGTCCGTACATTAAAAAATTAAATTTATTTAATTTTTCTGCAGATATTGAGTAATTTGTGTTTATTTGGATTTTTGGTGCAAGAACTCCTTTTCAATTTTCTTTTCAATTCTTAGCACAGCTTCTTTTGAAATCTCATCAAAAATGTTATTGAATAATAGGAATGAATTCAATGTCGTAATAGCCCGAAGTGCTTCATTGACTGAAGGTATTACACTACCTGTTTCTGAAATTTTCACCCGATTTTAAGATTATGTATTGTGATTAGAGCATTCAATCCCGGGTACCCGAAACCCGGGTACCCGGGAATCCCGGCCATTTTCTGGAACCGAAAACCGGGTTTGAATTGGGTAAAATTACCCGGTTTTCGGTGCTGAAAGCAAGCAATTTCTTACTTGCTAAAATATCAAAATACTGTTCGTTCGCTGCTGAATATATACGAAATACATATTTGTAAGTACATATTTCTGTTAATAATAACTGTAAATTAAAAGATTAATGCAAAAACATAACAAAAGCTATAATTGCCAATCTGGCAATCATTGGAGACCCGTATGATGATATTCGTATCAAAATTCGAACAGTTGTACCAAAATTCCAATTTGAAGTCAAACTTTCCTATAAGATTTTTTAAAACTTCTTCCAATAGAATTTTGATGTATGGGAGTTTTATGTAGAATCATATCCTAAACAACTTTTGTTCTTGCACTTTTTTGATAGGATGCACAGTTTTTGAGATATTCGCGAAAAACATTTTCGTTCGTATGGGGGGTACCCCCCCTAATGGTCCATTTTTGCCCATGAACGAACTTAGCCTCGCATTTTACGAAAAACAGATCTGCGCAAAATTTCAAGCCTCTAGCTCAATCCGTGCGCCCGCAATCCGCGCCACAGACAGACGGACAGACAGACGGACAGACGGACAGACGGACAGACAGACGGACAGACGGACAGACGGATAGACAGACGGACAGACAGACGGACGGACATGCAAAATTCAATTTTTTTATCATTCTAAACACACTGGTGTAATTCATTTTTGTGTGTGATGACGGGATCTTGGCGTTACAAACGGTAAGGCAAAGTTAATATACCCTTTGGTTTCACCATATTTTCTTTACAAAGTCTCTTTAAAACAACGACAATATAATAGATTTATATGCGCTCACAGAAAGTATTAAATTTCCTGTAAAGTTAAAATGGTTTTTTTTATGTATAGGCAGGGAACAACTATTATATAGAATGGAAAATAAGAATTTTCCTCATTAACTTCCACTAGAGTAAGCACTACACTATAGAAATTGGTTTTGTCATACACTCGATGAAAAAAATCAAATATGATGTTTTCTTATAATGCCACAGAGTAATTCAAAAGGTGAATTTTTCAACTGTAATTTTCGGATGTACGCTTCCAACGCAAAAATTTTGTAATTTCTTATTTTTTTTTTGGTAATTTCTTATTTTTTTTTTTGGTAATTTCTTATTTTTTTTTTGGTAATTTCTTATTTTTTTTTTTTACATTTTCAGCACCGGTTCCAGAACCGGGTACCCGGTTCTCGAAGATTCTAGCACCGAAACCCGGTTCCTTAAAATTGTCTCGGTGCTGAATGCTATAATTGTGATGCATAAAACATTATTTACCAGTAGTATCTTCTTCATCTTTTTCCTCGATACTAAATTGTCGCCTTTTAGGATTCATTGTGAAATTCACAGTATAAACTACGAAATAAACTGAATTAACACAACGTAGATGCACAAAACTTTGACAGAACTGATTAGGGGAATTCCCGAAAAGTTCCAACTTTCATTTAATGAATTAAGCAAATGACGTTTAGAAGTGCAACAAGTTTGCAAATTGGGCAAAAACTAGGGTATCTGACATGGCGGCCAATTTAGAACATTTGTTAAAAACTTAATCTACCAAGTTTTGATTTTTTTCTATGAGATCTTAAGTTTCGGTCGTTATAAACGATATTTTTTTCTGTTTTCGTAGAAAAAGGGGTCGTTAAAGCCGATATGTCGTTATATCCGGTGTCGTTATAACCAATACCAAAACGCACAGAGTCTTATGGGCTCTGGCCGGGACCTAAGAAATGCGTCGTTAAAGCCGGTATGTCGTTATAACCGGTGTCGTTATAAGCGGATTCCACTGTATATAAAAATGGATGTTTGTTTGTCTGTTTGTTTGAGATTATAAAACTCAAAAACTACTGGACCGATTTTTACGCGGTTTTTTTCAAAATGATCTGTGTTGCCAGGAGCAGGTTTTTAGCTATGTTAGATTTTCAAAATTTAAAACAGAAGGTCCTGCAAGGATAACGAAAATACCCTTTTTCCCATTCTTCCCCGGAAAAATTAGCATTATGGTGTTTTTGGGGTCGCTGATCACGAATCCGGTGTTAGATATTCAAAATTCGAAACGGAAGGTCCTGTAAGGATAACGCAAATATTCTTTTTTCCATTTTTCCCCAGAAAAATTGGCATTATAGGGCTTTTGGGGTTGCTGATCACGAATCCGGTGTTGGAATTTCAAAATTCGAAACGGAAGGTCCTGTAAGGATAACGCAAATATCCTTTTTTCCTTTTTTCCCCAGAAAAATTGGCATTATAGGGCTTTTGGGTAACGAATTTTTTCAAAATTCGAAACGCAAGGTCCTGTAAAGATAACTCAAATATCCTTTTTCCCGTTTTTCCCGAGAAAATCGGCATAAGTGGGTTTCCGGTTTTTTAAAATTCTAAATGGAAGGTCCTGAAAGCATAACACAAATATCCTTTTTCCCATTTTTCCCCGGGATAATTGGCATTATGAGGTTTTTGGGGTTTCTGATCACTAATCCGGTGTTGGAATTTCAAAATTCGAAACGGAAGGTCCTGTAAGGATAACGTTTTTTCCGAAATGTTTTTAAGTTATTTATGGTTTTTTGGCATTCTAAAATTTATACAAAAAACTTTTAGTTGCCAACGAAGGGTCTGCTAGTATTAAATAAATTAGAACAACGCAAATAAGTTATAACATTACATTTGCTTAAATTAAGAACTAGAAAGTTTTTATTGCACCACGTAAAAAATAATTAAGGCCAAATAGTATTGTCAATGGATTTAAAAAATTTGAAATCGTCAGCATACCTTAAAATACGACAGTAAAACACGAAATGGAACACCCAATGACACTAATATTACGTCCGATATTACAGATCTAAACTGCACATGTTGCGACCGTCCAGTAAGATAAGAAGAAATACACAGTATTATGTTCTCAGGAAAGCCAAATGCACGTAATTTAAAAACAAAAGTTTCTGGTCGAGTTCGTAAGAAGCCTTGGAAAAATCAGTGTATATTGGATAAATCCATTTTGAATTCAAAAACTTTGCATAAGAGAAATATATGAATTCTCACAATTTGGTGGATTCAAATTTGATTTCTTCAAAATTAACTCTGGTGTCTCTCAAGGCTCAGTTCTAGCTCCTACGCTTTTCTTAATATTTATCAATGATCTACTGTCTCTAACTCTCAATCCGCTATACTGTTTCGCAGATGACAGCTTCCTTGACGCCTCCTACCATTTCAGCTCACCTGCAGAATCGAACGCGGATAGACAGACGGACAGACAGACGGACGGACATGCAAAATTCAATTTTTTTATCATTCTAAACACACTGGTGTAATTCATTTTTGTGTGTGATGACGGGATCTTGGCGTTACAAACGGTAAGGCAAAGTTAATATACCCTTTGGTTTCACCATATTTTCTTTACAAAGTCTCTTTAAAACAACGACAATATAATAGATTTATATGCGCTCACAGAAAGTATTAAATTTCCTGTAAAGTTAAAATGGTTTTTTTTATGTATAGGCAGGGAACAACTATTATATAGAATGGAAAATAAGAATTTTCCTCATTAACTTCCACTAGAGTAAGCACTACACTATAGAAATTGGTTTTGTCATACACTCGATGAAAAAAATCAAATATGATGTTTTCTTATAATGCCACAGAGTAATTCAAAAGGTGAATTTTTCAACTGTAATTTTCGGATGTACGCTTCCAACGCAAAAATTTTGTAATTTCTTATTTTTTTTTTGGTAATTTCTTATTTTTTTTTTTGGTAATTTCTTATTTTTTTTTTGGTAATTTCTTATTTTTTTTTTTTACATTTTCAGCACCGGTTCCAGAACCGGGTACCCGGTTCTCGAAGATTCTAGCACCGAAACCCGGTTCCTTAAAATTGTCTCGGTGCTGAATGCTATAATTGTGATGCATAAAACATTATTTACCAGTAGTATCTTCTTCATCTTTTTCCTCGATACTAAATTGTCGCCTTTTAGGATTCATTGTGAAATTCACAGTATAAACTACGAAATAAACTGAATTAACACAACGTAGATGCACAAAACTTTGACAGAACTGATTAGGGGAATTCCCGAAAAGTTCCAACTTTCATTTAATGAATTAAGCAAATGACGTTTAGAAGTGCAACAAGTTTGCAAATTGGGCAAAAACTAGGGTATCTGACATGGCGGCCAATTTAGAACATTTGTTAAAAACTTAATCTACCAAGTTTTGATTTTTTTCTATGAGATCTTAAGTTTCGGTCGTTATAAACGATATTTTTTTCTGTTTTCGTAGAAAAAGGGGTCGTTAAAGCCGATATGTCGTTATATCCGGTGTCGTTATAACCAATACCAAAACGCACAGAGTCTTATGGGCTCTGGCCGGGACCTAAGAAATGCGTCGTTAAAGCCGGTATGTCGTTATAACCGGTGTCGTTATAAGCGGATTCCACTGTATATAAAAATGGATGTTTGTTTGTCTGTTTGTTTGAGATTATAAAACTCAAAAACTACTGGACCGATTTTTACGCGGTTTTTTTCAAAATGATCTGTGTTGCCAGGAGCAGGTTTTTAGCTATGTTAGATTTTCAAAATTTAAAACAGAAGGTCCTGCAAGGATAACGAAAATACCCTTTTTCCCATTCTTCCCCGGAAAAATTAGCATTATGGTGTTTTTGGGGTCGCTGATCACGAATCCGGTGTTAGATATTCAAAATTCGAAACGGAAGGTCCTGTAAGGATAACGCAAATATTCTTTTTTCCATTTTTCCCCAGAAAAATTGGCATTATAGGGCTTTTGGGGTTGCTGATCACGAATCCGGTGTTGGAATTTCAAAATTCGAAACGGAAGGTCCTGTAAGGATAACGCAAATATCCTTTTTTCCTTTTTTCCCCAGAAAAATTGGCATTATAGGGCTTTTGGGTAACGAATTTTTTCAAAATTCGAAACGCAAGGTCCTGTAAAGATAACTCAAATATCCTTTTTCCCGTTTTTCCCGAGAAAATCGGCATAAGTGGGTTTCCGGTTTTTTAAAATTCTAAATGGAAGGTCCTGAAAGCATAACACAAATATCCTTTTTCCCATTTTTCCCCGGGATAATTGGCATTATGAGGTTTTTGGGGTTTCTGATCACTAATCCGGTGTTGGAATTTCAAAATTCGAAACGGAAGGTCCTGTAAGGATAACGTTTTTTCCGAAATGTTTTTAAGTTATTTATGGTTTTTTGGCATTCTAAAATTTATACAAAAAACTTTTAGTTGCCAACGAAGGGTCTGCTAGTATTAAATAAATTAGAACAACGCAAATAAGTTATAACATTACATTTGCTTAAATTAAGAACTAGAAAGTTTTTATTGCACCACGTAAAAAATAATTAAGGCCAAATAGTATTGTCTATGGATTTAAAAAATTTGAAATCGTCAGCATACCTTAAAATACGACAGTAAAACACGAAATGGAACACCCAATGACACTAATATTACGTCCGATATTACAGATCTAAACTGCACATGTTGCGACCGTCCAGTAAGATAAGAAGAAATACACAGTATTATGTTCTCAGGAAAGCCAAATGCACGTAATTTAAAAACAAAAGTTTCTGGTCGAGTTCGTAAGAAGCCTTGGAAAAATCAGTGTATATTGGATAAATCCATTTTGAATTCAAAAACTTTGCATAAGAGAAATATATGAATTCTCACAATTTGGTGGATTCAAATTTGATTTCTTCAAAATTAACTCTGGTGTCTCTCAAGGCTCAGTTCTAGCTCCTACGCTTTTCTTAATATTTATCAATGATCTACTGTCTCTAACTCTCAATCCGCTATACTGTTTCGCAGATGACAGCTTCCTTGACGCCTCCTACCATTTCAGCTCACCTGCAGAATCGAACGCCATTGCTGCATCATTTCAATATTGCAAAGGAGGCATCACAGTGCCTAGGCTTTCTGGGACGCTGCAAAAAATATTTCACACCAATCGACATGCTCAACATCTACAAGATCTATATTCGACCGAGACTTGAGTACAATTCGCACTGGAGCCCCAAAAACTGTGCTGCAACTGCTGGACCGAATTCAAAAACGTCCAATCCGACTTATTGGAGGCAAGTCTTTGACAGGTTTATTACCGTCTCTCGAGCATCGTCAGGTTTATTAACGTCTATCGTTGGGATACTCAGCATATTCTATAGATATTTCCATGGGAAATGTTCCACCGAAATCTCCCAATTTATTCCTCCACGGTATGTTTTCCGTAGACCCTCTCGTACAGCTGCGCGTGCGCACGACTTCTTCCTTGAGCCTCCCCGTTTTCGTACAGTAAAGTTTAGGAGTTACTTCATTCCGCGAACAACAAGACTGGAACGATCTACCATCTAATGTGTTCCCCCTGGACTATAACTTGCAGAAGTTCAAGGAAAACATAAACCGACATCTTCTTTCGTTCTTCCGACCATTCCGAGCTATGCTTTGGCATCAAAGGGTCTTCCCCCAACCTCAGTATGAAACTATAAAAAAAGTATTCGAATAGGTTTGGGATTGCAGATAATTTGTCTATTACATCGATAATCATCAATAAAATTCGTTCTCCCTGATTTAAGTAAAGGTATTACATGTGAGATCTTCCACGTGTTAGGGAAAGTGTTTTATTTTAATGAGAGATTAAATAGGAACTTTTTTTACTTGTGGGTCGACCGTTTTTTTTTGACGTGGATACTTCTTGAATTTTGGTTAGGGTCAAAGTGGGTAAATGTAAACAGGGGTAATTGTAAACACTATCGGTTGTCCCCAAACTGCTATTCCTTCTTAGCTTATCTAGACAATATATTAAAAATTGATCCTTTATCTCACTGCGGACACGTGCCACAATATATCTAAGAGAGGGTTCGTTGTGTATGAGCGGTCAAAGTGAGTGCTTCTTTTTAGTGTGATTTCAGTTTTCCTAAGAGGGAAAAGAATTATATTTTGAAGGGATTTTTAAAAGAAGGATGTATGTTTTAGCTTAATATACGAACAATATAGTTACTTGAGATAGGTTATATATGTTAATTGTTGGCTATAAACAAACTGTAAAAAATTATTGTCTGTTTACATTTACCCCCTCATTTGTAACCTCATGTCCAAATGTAAACACTATAATGGTGTTAATGTAAACAATTTCTGGCAAATGTAATCACCCTTTTTATACCCGTATGGTGAAACCAAAGGGTATATTAACTTTGCCTTACCGTTTGTAACGCCAAGATCCTGTCATCACACACAAAAATGAATTATACCAGTATTTTTAGAATGACAAAAAAAAATTAACTTCTGCATGTCCGTCCGTCCGTGTGTCTGTGGCGCGGATTGCGGGCGCACGGATTGAGCTAGAGACTTGAAATTTTGCGCAGATACGTATATAAAAAAAGGATAAAAAAAAGGTGTTTGCCTTTACCCCATTTTTCATTTTTCAAAAATTTGAAAATAAATATAGGGGTAAAAGTAAACATCCAATTTTGTAAAAAAATAAGGACCTATCATTTTGAAATCACATGGAATGGGCAATAAATAGACAACAAATTTTAACATAATACACCCAACTCTTTTTTTACACGGTAGATACGTTCCAACGAAAATCGTGTAACAAAAACCGTGTAAAAAAAGATACGCAGCACATATTAAAATTGAGGATGTGTTCCACAGCTTTAAAAAACCGTGTAAGATGAAAAAAAAGCTATATGTTGTCCTAAAAACCGTGCAAAAAAAATATAATAAATTATAAAGAAAAACAAAATATAACTAATATTAATTTTTATTGAAAATTTATAAAATAAGTAACAAAAACAAAATATAATTCATATAATTTTTATTATTAAAAAAAATATACATACATACGATAAGATAAGTAAAAAAGAGAATCATTAGTCCATAATTGAGGCGTTAAAAGCTAGAGTGGACCAACCCACATGTCGAAATCGTGAATTTTTTTTGTGTTTGAATCACTATTGCGAGTGAGTTTTTAGATAAAAATGTTTGGATGCACAAAAGAACATTTCAACATTGAGTAATAAAGTCCACAGAAATTTTTTTTTCCAAAAATTTACAGTTAATAATAGTACAAAAGTGGAAAAGCTTTAAAAACTCGATTATGTGGCTTGGTCCACTCTAGCTTTTAACGCCTCAATTATAAAAAAACCAAATTAGAATAGAAATAAAAATATTATTTAGATTATTCATCGCTACTTGATATTAAGCGCGAACGTTTATTACTGAATTGACAAAAATCGCTTCCATTACTATGTCTAACATATCTGACGAGTTTGAATCCAATGAAGAGTATGGTTCATTATTAACGTTCACTGAATGCGTCCAATAACTCAATAATGTGCTTAATGCAATTTTAAATAGACAAATATAAAATCGACTATAAAAATTTCCCCAATTATATTTTATTTTTGTGACTACATGTAAAAAAATTTTCTTTAGACTTCGTGTTAGAACAAAAATTTCGTGGAAAATTTTTTTTTTTCTTTTTGAGGACCGTGTTATTTCAAAATCGCGTAAAAAAAGACCGTGTAAAAAAAGAGTTGGGTGTATATCAAAACTCCGCTGTTAGTGATTTAATTTTAAAAAAACCATTACAAAGTTGAAAAGATATCAAAAAAGTGAAAATCGTTTACAATAACCCCCCTTGACCCTATAGGGGTACAAATTAGAAAATCTGCCTTGCTGCCATGATAACAAATTTACAATCGATGATACTCGATAGTTTGTGGTGACATCCGAACAGAAACTGTGTTATTAAATGCGGCCTACTATAAGTATTGTTTAGGGTATTGTGTTATGTTAAACTATATTCAATTATTTTTTTAAACATAACAAAAGTTATAATTGCCAATCTGGCAATTATTGAAAACCCGTATGGTGATTTAAGTGAACGGCGAACAGTTGTATCAAAATTTCACTTTGAAGTCAAACTTTTCAATAAGATTTTTTTAAATTTATTCCAATCGGATTTTGATATATGGAAGTTTTATCGGATTTTGATGTATGGAAGTTTTATGTTCCAATCGGATTTTGATGTATGGAAGTATATTCTAGAAAACTTTTTTTCTTGCACTTTTTTGATAAGATATTTGCAAAAAATGTTTTCGTTGGAATAGGGGGGTACCCCCCCTAATGGTCCATTTTTGTCCATTAACGAACTTAGCCTTAAAATTTACGAAAAACGAATCTGCGCAAAATTTCAAGTCTCTAGCTCAATCCGTGCGCCAGTGTTGGGCAAAATGTAATTGTCAGAGCAATTAACGATTAAAATTTTATTTTTTATTAATCAATTGTAATTGTAAATTCTGCAATTGACAATTAATTGTTAATTGTTTGATCAATCGTTACTAGTACAATTAACAATTAAATCTTACGGAAACTTGAAAAAATAAAAATCCCCAATTTTCAACACCTTTTATTTAACGGTTCCGGAAAAGCAAAATTAAAAAGTATTAATAAGGATCGTGCAACATATTTCGTTTCTAATAAAATTTTTGTGTCAAATAGCAGAAGAAACGTGATTTTAAAATTCGGGACTTTGAAATTCGGGATTTTGATTTTCGGAATTACTTACCGAAACAATCAAAATTTGAACCACAATCAAAGTTTTGTTGTGAGTGGATTGAGTGATTAAAAAAAGGCCGTTTTAATTACCATAATTTAGATTACATTTAATAATTTAATAATTTAGATTACATTTTGAAACTACCCTCTTTTCAAACATATTCGATAATTTGTGGCTCTTTGGTATATTAGTCATTGTAGCATTTATTCTATGTACATTTTATTTACAGGTCTTTATTTTTATACCAGTATGGTGAAACCAAAGGGTATATTAACTTTGCCTTACCGTTTGTAACGCCAAGATCCCGTCATCGCACAAAAAAATGAATTACACCAGTGTGTTTAGAATGATAAAAAAAAATTGAATTTTGCATGTCCGTCCGTCTGTCTGTCTGTCTGTCTGTCCGTCCGTCCGTCTGTCTGTCCGTCTGTCTGTGGCGCGGATTGCGGGCACACGGATTGAGCCACAGACTTGAAATTTTGCACAGGTCCGTTTTTCGTAAAATGCGAGGCTAAGTTCGTTCATGGGCAAAAACGGACCATTAGGGGGGGTACCCGCCATACGAACGAAAACGATTTTTGCGAATATCTCAAAAACGGTGCATCTTATCAAAAAAGTCCAAGAACAAAAGTTATTTAGGATATGATTCTACATAAAACTCCCATACATCAAAATCCGATTGGAATAAATTTAAAAAAATCTAATTGGAAAGTTTGACTTCAAAGTGGAATTTTGGTATAACTGTTCGAATTTTGATACGAATATCACCATACGGGTCTCCAATGATTGCCAGATTGGCAATTATAGCTTTTGTTATGTTTATTAAGTTAAATTCGAGCTTGTATAAAATTAGTATATATTTTTAGATGCTTTGATAATTTTCTCAAAAACTAGCATAATGGATACCAAAATCGATATTAAATTTACAAAATTAAGGTACTTTAGCAGTTTTGGACTAAAATGTCGTTTGCATATAATTCGCATGTACAAAGCAGTAGGATCGAAAGAGGTAGTTGAATAAAAAAATACTTCCCTAATATTTGGGATTTCCAAATTTTCTGCTCTGAAAATCAAATTCTCGACATCCGCCTCCCCCTTCTCCTCCACAAAACGTGTGACGTATTTCGCGGGCAACCTCTACTCCACTTACGATCAACCAAATTAGTGAAAACACATTGACTGCCGATGGAATCTCCATTAGAAGGGATATTCTGGACTTGAAAATATTCGCCATCTATGAAAACTGAAGTGAAAAAGTTTTCTTGTAAAAAGTGTGCGTTTTACATAACCGTTCCATACATCAAAATCCAATCAGATTACTCCTCCTATTCTATACAAATGGATTTTTTATACCCGTATGGTGAAACCAAAGGGTATATTAACTTTGCCTTACCGTTTGTAACGCCAAGATCCCGTCATCACATACAAGAATTAATTACATCTGTGGGTTTAGAATGATAAAACATAACAAAAGCTATAATTGCCAATCTGGCAATTATTGAAAACCCGTATGGTGATATGGCATTCTTCGAACTTTAAGTGAACGGTGAAAAGTTTTTAAAATTTGTTTCAATCGGAAACAAATGTATGGGAGTTTTATGTAGAATCATATCCTAAATAACTTTTGTTCTTGCACTTTTTTGATAAGATGCACCGTTTTCGAGATATTTGCAAAAAACGTTTTCGTTGTTATGGGGGGTACCTGCTCTAATGGTCCATTTTTGCCCATTCACGAACTTGGCCTCTCATTTTACGAAAAAACGGATCTGCGGAAAATTTCAAGTCTGTAGCTCAATCCGTGCGCCCGCAATCCACGCCCCAGACAGACGGACGGACAGGCAAAAATCAATTTTTTTTATCATTCTAAACACACTGGTATAATTCATTTTTGTGTGTGATGACGGGATCTTGGCGTTACAAACGGTAAGGCAAAGTTAATATACCATTTGGTTTCACCATACGGGTATAAAAATCAAAATGTAAATTTTCACTGCCGCTGTTATGCTATGTTTGCTGCTTGTAGTACAGATTTCACATTTATACTCTTTTTATTTCTTTGTGTGTGAGAAATTTTGAGCTCCGCGGTACTGTTCGTAAGAATCGGAACGATCAATGCACATTTTCGTTCTCTCCCTAAGTTAAAAACGAAATTGTTTCTATTTAAGTTTTCGCTCCTTGTTAAAAGCGGTTTGTGGATCTCGCATAAAAATGATGAAAGCCTTGAACGATGACTGTTAGCTATGATGCACACACATATAAGTTAAGGGTTTTAGTTTTAAATAAAACGATATCAACCAAATTGAAGTTAATGTTTTTTATTTCATACAAAAATGATTTTTAACAGATTGATTTTACACCATTCAATTCGGAAGCCAAGATTGAAGTGAAGTCACATTATGGTTTAAGCTAACAAGATATTAAAATGTAATCTGAGATACACATTGCTTGATGTGATAAGGTAAATTGCAAGCGATGCGCGCGTGTATCCGGTTCCAATTCTTCTTAGGAATTTTGTCGGTCGGTCACGTTGATTCTTGCAATTTATCTTACTTTACATGAAATTATGCTTAATTGCATTTTATTTGATTTTTCATTAAATTCTCGTGGCTCATTCCTATGATGTTAACTCCTCCCCCTTCGAAAAGTCCGCGTCTCGTGGACTCAAAAGTTGAGGCTGATAGGCTGCACGCCGGGATGACTATCAGGATCCGGTGTAGTTGTTACGATTTTTGTTAGAACGGGTTCCCGTTGCTTCCCTCGGATTTTCCTAACTAGAAAGAGCAAAATTATAACAATGACAATAATGGTTAAAATGTCCATTGAAGTAGTGATATGTTTATTGCTGAAGAGATTTTCCAATTTTTCTACGTTCTTGAGATGTAGGTTGTGTAGATATTTTAGGTCGAGCTTCATTCCCTTTTCAGATATATTGCTTCGAAGAACCGATGGTAATACTTGAAATGTTTTTAGTTCCTTTGTGCTGAATGTGTTGTTTTTTATTTTGATCGTCTCATTCTGCATTTCAATCACAAAATTGCCGTTAAGGTGTTTAGTTCCTTCGTTTTGAATGACCTCTCCATTGAAGTTATTTAGAAAGATGGTGTTATCGTTCAGCATTTCGATCTCCTCATCTGTTGTGAATTGGTAGTCGCAACCAGCATGTTTCCCTTGTAAAAGTTACCCAATACAATGATCACTCTGAAGTTGCTGTAGCTGGTTGTCGTTACAGGTAATTATGTCCTTAAATGTATAACACTTCCCAATGATGCCGTACGTTTCATGTTGATTAAGGAGAAGTTCTTTGTGTTTAACATAAACTTTTTTGGTGTTTTGTGTAGTTGATCTTATAGCCACCTGATTGTATTGCCGACTTGTGGTTTTCGGTAACGAAATTACATAGAGAATAGTAGATCCTTTTACTATAACCTTTGGCTTTGCATATTCGATCGCCTCGATCTCATTGGCATAAGGGAGTGTTTCGACTTCTGCCAGAATATGACTAATATCCTCTTTATCTAACAAGTTGGTATTGATAACTCCCGTTTTGGCTAGTTGGGCGGCTCGTATAATTTCCTTCAATTCTTCTTTCACCAATGATAATCTGTTATACGTTGCCTGTTGAAATGCTTCTTCAGTGTTGTCTTCCAGGTGTTTTATGACCTTGTTGTATTCTTGCAGGATATGTTCTGTAGTGTTCATTAACACTTTGTTAATTTTATACTGCTGATTATTATTCTCGATTATTTCACTTTGACTCTGCACAATCTTGTCCCAGTCTGATGCGTCGGGGTTGCCCGCCACCCATTTCCATGCCGATCCAATCCAATTTATGGAGCGCCGACTTCTCGCTGATTGGTGTTTTAGTTCTTCAAGAAGGGTGTTGATTTGTTGTACCTGATGCAACAATCGGGGCTTGAATATACTGGTGTTGTCAACAGCCTGTATAGTTGGTAACATGGTGGAAATGATGCTTTCGTAGCTGGTTAAGTCAATGACATGAACGAGATTAAAGTTGCCATTTATGATTCGTCCTTCCCCAAGTTTCACGGTAACTAGTGGTCCATTGCATTCGTATATGGTAAAGGCCCTCCTTGGTTTGACGAAGAACTGCGTGCTTTAAGAAATAGTCGCAATTCAGCTTGGAGAAAATACAATAAGACTAAGTCCAAGCTTGATTATATATTATTCATCTCTTTACGTAACAAATTCAATTGCTATGCAAAATCTCGCTATGCTTCTTATTTGAACACTGTCAAATGCAATATTGAAAGAGATCCTAAGACGTTTTGGAACTTTGTTAATGTTAAACGTAAGTCTAGTCAGTATCCAAATCAATTTTGGGTAGATGGTGATAAACTAAGTGATAATCCGCGCGTCATCGCTGATTGTTTTGCATCTCAGTTTAAAGAATCTTTTTCTTCGAACAACTGTGATATTGATTGTGATTATTTTAAATACTTGACAAATCTTCCTCAGGTTGATGTTCCTTCTATTAATTTTAAATCTATTGACATTTCTAATTATATTTTAAAGAATATTGACGAAGACTTTTCTGATTGTTCTGATGGTGTACCTGCTGCAGTTGTTCGTAAATGTAATCTTAACTTGCTTGTCCCGTTGACTTATTTATTTAATTTATCACTTTCTACTAGTATATTCCCAAGTTTTTGGAAACGTTATTATGTAATTCCGGTACATAAAAAAGGTGCTAAAAATCAGGTGGCTAATTACAGGCCGATAGCGAAACTTTCCCCAATACCAAAGTTATTTGAATCTTTAGTTAATGAGGTCTTGACATTCAACTGTAAATCAATTTTATCTTCAAGACAACATGGTTTTACTAAGGCTCGATCTACTTCGACACAACTAGTTGAATTTACTAGCACTGTACTTAACGACATGGAAGCTGGGTATCAGACTGATTGCTTTTATACTGATTTCAGTAAGGCATTTGATAAAGTCAATCATGAAATTCTCATATTTAAACTTGAAAACTTGGTTTCCATTCAACTATTATTTATTGGATTAAATCCTACTTGTGTGATAGAACTTTTTCTGTTTTATTTAATGGTGTTTTATCGGACGAGATAAATGTCTCTTCAGGTGTTCCACAGGGCAGTCACTTAAGTCCCTTGTTATTTTTATTATTCATTAACGATGTTTTTACTATATTATTGGACTCTGAACTGCTTGGTTTCGCCGACGACTTAAAAATATATAAATGTATTAGATCTTCATCCGACACGTTACTCTTACAAGATGATCTTTATAAATTTAGTTCTTGGTGTCTAAAGAATAGTTTAACCCTAAATGTTGATAAATGTTTCTTCATTTCGTTTACCAGAAGACAGAATCCTATAATTACATCGTACAAATTAGACAACATTGTCGTGCAAGTCGTATCACACGTTGATGATTTAGGAGTTATTCTTGATGCTAAATTGGATTTCGGTCTTCATATACAAAATATCGTATGTAGAGCAAATTCTACTCTTGGTTTCATTAAACGTTTTTCTAGAGAAATCAATGACCCGTATGTGCTAAAGTCGCTTTTTTTGTTCTTTGTTCGTCCGATACTGGAGTATGCTTGTGTAGTTTGGAATCCATTTTATGATTGTTATGTCAAGCGTATTGAAAGTGTTCAAAAAAGATTTTTAAGGTCCGCTCTTCGTTCACTTCCGTGGAATAACCCCGTAGTTTTGCCTCCATATTCTGAGAGACTTAAACTACTGGATATGGTTTCGTTGGAAAACAGACGCTGTATGCACCGAGTCGTCTTTATATCTCAAGTTTTATCAGGTGACTTAAATGTACCTGACTTGCTTTCTTCGGTCAAGCTCAATGTCCCGGTTCGTAAATTTCGTCATTCTAACTTAATTAAAACTAAGATTCATAACACAAACTATGGGCTAAATGAGCCAATCACGTCAATGTCAATCCTATATAATAATACAGTTTATTGTCATTTTAATATAACGAAAGATTTTATAAAAACTAAATTTAAATATCAAACCTAATATTTAATTAACTAATAATGTAATCAGATGGTTGTTATTCCTGTTGGTTCTAAATAAATAAGGTTCGCAGATCTCTTTTATCTGCATAGTGGAGGGACAGGCATTTTTTGATTGCGGACCAATCATCGTCAAATAAATTGTAAGATATGAGAGCGGAATCTGCGTTCCCTCTTATTTTTTGTCTTATACTTTGTAGTATTGCCCTGTATATCGGTTTAGTGCGGACAATGTCGTAATCTTTGAGGATCGCCTCCACATTATGCACCCACGAAACATATTGAACTGGATCCCCATCGAAAAATTGCAGTTCTTTGACACAATCCGGTAACTTGCTGATCTCTTTGAGATCTGCTTCGTTTCTTGGTACAGAGAGTGGAGGATCGCATGCGGGACTAGTTATATTTTTTTCCTCTAATGTCGCTAACCTATGCTCCAATCTCTTTGTGAGCTCTATTTGAGCATTGACTGCTCCTGTCAGCTGTCTTATTGCTTCTTGGAGTTGTTCTAACTGAGCCATTTTTAATGGTCGTTTTTATTACCCTTTGTTTTTGGTGTTTGAGAATTCATTTTTTTCTAATGATTTACTAACGGCCGATTTCTTCACCGAGTACTATCGCTATTACCGGTATTAGACCAAAATTTGGTACTCAAATTGGTATCAAGTCATTTCTTCACCAAGTACTAGCGCGCCTTAGTACTGACTTTGGTACGGAGTATTAGCTGGTACTCATTATTTCCTGGACCCTCAAAATCGAGGGTCTAACGATGTTAGTACTCGAATTTATTCCAATTTTATTTCTTCACCTATAATATAATACTGGGGTACTTGAAAAAAAATTGGCGCGCCTAATTGATTTGGCTGTCTGGCTGCTTGGGGGATGCGTTTGGCAATTAAACGATGGATTCAGGAGCGATCGATGAAATTGGCGTCGAATTAGAATCGGTGGATGTTACTATTTCGATTTGATGTAGCAAAGCTTTTTGTTTGAAGTTCGAATTTCTTCGAATATTTAACACCAACTTGAGCTCAATCTCACGTACGAGGGTGCACAATAAATCCATATCTTCCTGGCTCTAATTGGGGCAGCGAATCCATCTTGCGTCATCACCAACCGTATCCTTTTCGTTTTCTGCTCCTCGTTTTTTCATTATTTATTTGCACTAAATGAAAAGCACTTTAAAATGTGGAATAACGAAAAAAACAAACAATTATTAATTGAAAAAAACACGTAACAAATTCACGGAAATTCACGGCGAACAATAATAATTCAAATGTCAAAATAGTGTCAAAATCGGTTTTAGACGTATTAGCTTAGTTTTAGACGTATTTGCCACTAGTACCGGCTGATGAATTTAGCTCCGGTACTAGCGATGTGAAGAAATGCACAAGTACTAACTTTTCGTTGGTACCGAGTACCAGAGATAGTACCTGGACTAGCTAGACTCCACTTTAGTACTCTGTGAAGAAATTGGCCGTAATTTCGTTTGATTCTACTCACTTTGCTTTTGCAATATTTCGTTTAAATTTATCCACGTAACTATTACTGTGGCAAATTTTTATGATTTGTTTAGATACTCCTTATTTTTTTCTTTTTTTTAAAAAAATTGAGAATTCTTCTTTAAATTCTAATGATTTATTAATTTCGTTTGATTCTATTCACTTTGTTAAAGGTTTTGTAATATTTCGTTTAAATCTATTCATTTAACTATCTTACTGTGGCAGATTTTTTATGATCTGTTTAGATAATCCTTATTTTTTTATTTAAAAAAAAAAATATAAATTGGCTACTTACATCAAAATAAGTGACTTCATTGCTTATTTTTACCAGTGCCAATGATTATCAATGCCTAGTTTCCTTAGACTTCCTTTTTGTTGCGTCGGTCGATTTGTGCTTCCTGGAACAGCAAGGGTGAACCGTATTGATCCCGTTTAGCCCGCGGCGTTGATTTTTGCGACGAGCCTACTAATCGTACAGATTCAGCCACAAGGTCGTTCTTCGCAGTTGTGTGATGAAACTACTCCAATGGTTAATCAGCAAGCTATGTTCTGACGGGAATAGTTTGCCTTTCACTTCTCGCACTTTCACTTCTCGCACTAAAAGTTTTTTTAGATAGCAATCTATGTTCTGACGGGAATAGTTTGCCTTCTGGAAATAGCAAGCTATGTTCTGACGGGAATAGTTTGCTTTTCACTTTTCGCACTACAAGTTTAGTAACACCGTAATTACTTTCCCGATAAAAATCTACTAATGTCCTCGCGACGCACGATCTATGTTCTCATGGGAATATTTCGCTTTTTACCCCTAATTTATTCACTAGGAGTTAAGCCGAGTTAGTGAGTTAAGGGAGTTAGCTAACGTTATTTTCCATGTTAAAGGTGAGTTAAGGGAGTTAAGGCGATTTAACTCCTAGTGAATAAATTGGCCGTTAGAGACTTTACTTTACCGAGAGTTTTTCGTTACGTGGAGATTAACTGTTCCATTCACAACCACTTGCACTTTTTCTTAAACCGGCTTCTGCTCGGGCGCCAGTTAAGGGTTTTAGTTTTAAATAAAACGATATCAACCAAATTGAAGTTAATGTTTTTTATTTCATACAAAAATGATTTTTAACAGATTGATTTTACACCGTTCAATTCGGAAGCCAAGATTGAAGTGAAGTCACATTATGGTTTAAGCTAACAAGATATTAAAATGTAATCTGATATACACATTGCTTGATGTGATAAGGTAAATTGCAAGCAGTGTTGGGCAAAACGTAATTGTCAGTGCAATTAACAATTAACGATTAATCAATTGTTAATTGTAGATTTCTGCAATTGACAATTAATCAATTGTAATTGTAAATTTCTGCAATTAACAATTGATCAATTGTTAATTGTATTTTTCACAATTAACAATTAATTAATTGTTAATTGCATTTTTCACAATTAACAATTAATTAATTGTTAATTGTTGCATTTTTCACAATTAACAATTAATTAATTGTTAATTGTTTGATCAATCATTACTAGTACAATTAACAATTAAATCTTATGAACTTTTAATTTGTCTAAAAACGACGGGATCGGGGAGGGGTTGGAATTGGGAGGGAAGCGAAGGGATGGTTAGGGGAGGGGGGGGGTGGGAAGGGGAAAAGGGAGGGGGAGGGGGAGGGGGAGGGGGAGGGGGAGGGGGAAGGAGACCTACCACTCCCTCCTCTCCACCTCCCCCTCCCCCACCCCCCCTCCCCCTCCCACTTCCCCATCCCCCTCCTCTCCACCTCCCCCTCCCCCACCCCCCCTCCCCCTCCCCCTCCCCCTCCCACTTCCCCATCCCCCTCCCCCTCCAATTTTTTGTGGAAATTTTACATTCAATGTACATTTTTTTTACAGGCCCTTGTTTTTGAATTTTTAATTGTAGATTTAATTGCAAAAAAGTTAATTGATTGAAAATTTAATTGCAATTAATTTAATTGCAAAATCTGCAATTAAATTTAATTGCAATTAAATTTAATTGCAATTAAATTTAATTGCAATTGAATTTAATTGTAAAATCTGCAATTAAATTTAATTGCAATTAAATTTAATTGCAAAATCTGCAATTAAATTTAATTGCAATTAAATTAATTGCAATTAAATTTTCAATCAATTGATTAGTCAATTGAAAATTTAATTGATTGATGCCCAACACTGATTGCAAGCGATGCGCGCGTGTATCCGGTTCCAATTCTTCTTAGGAATTTTATCGGTCGGTCACGTTGATTCTTGCAATTTACCTTACTTTACATGAAATTATGCTTAATTGCATTTTATTTGATTTTTCATTAAATTCTCGTGGTTCATTTCTATGATGTTAACTTATATAATAGGGTGGATCGCTTTTCTTTTTTCTCGGATTTTGGGAACCGGTGTGGGGGGGGGGGTGGAAAAGTTGTGAATTGATATAAAAACAAATTGTGGAAAGTTTCAGCTCGATCGGAGGTCATCTTCAGTTTCCGCTTTTCGTTTGAAAATTTGGTATAACTGTGTGTATGGGCTAAGTGAATTTCTATGTATTTTCGCTAATCACTTTTGCTGTGTCGCCGTGTGGAGGCATTTGTAATTCGAAATCCTTTTTGGTTTTTTTTTGTTATTTGTTAACTAATTCAAGCTTTTTTGGAAATCCTCCTTGGTTTTGGTGAAATTTGAAATTTTTAGTTTAATGCCAGATTTTCAAAATTTCAAATGAAAAGCGGAAACTGAAAATGACCTCCGATCGAGCTGAAATTTTCCAAATTTTATTTTTACATATATTCACATCTTTTCCATACCCCCCGCTGTTCACATTGCCACATTTTTTTTTTGTTTGAGCCGCGATCCACCCTAATATATAAGTATGTATTTCATTAGTGAGAGAGCGATATTTCGCTCCCAGCATTAAAGTTCTGTTCTCAAAGAACGTAAAAAGAAAACGTAAATGTAAAGATCTTAAGGCAAGAACCTAAAAACCATAATTTCGTTCTCGTTCTTTGGGGGGTTTACTGAAATGCTGAATTTTTATTTTCCATTGATTTCAATTCCTCCTTGGGAGCAGAACGAAAGACTAGAAGTGGAAGCGTTTTGAACACTGTATGTATGATACAGTGTAACCTCGGTAAACGCAACTCCTCGGTTAACGCAACACCTAAAATTGACTTTATTCTCTGTTCCTTGTTTTTATTTATTAAAGAATGGCTGTTACAAAACAAGTCTGTGCCAACAAAAAAACACACGAAAACTAAAATTGGCTGGCAATCGTACAATTTGTGTATTGCGAGATTATAAACTCTCAAAGTGGAATTTTTGAATTGGATCATAATATTCCAGTTGAATTGTTTTGAGGCTAATCCGACTGAACTTTTATGTATGAAAAACTTGGTGTAAATACTTTTGCAGTATTTACTATTTATTTAGTATTGTAAATAATTTTGCAGCGTAAAAACTACGTTACAAATGGTAGAGGTTTTATCCTATTTTTGGAGCTGTTATATTGTTTAAGAAACTTATGTTTCTCTTTTGACAGATAATGTTGTGACTCGGTTAACGCAACTGACTAGGTTATTGCAACAGGCTCTGTCTACTATAGTTGCGATTATCGAGGTCACACTATATTTATTTCATACTTCTCTTATCATAAACAAATTATAAATAAAATTATTTTTAAATAAAAATTTGTTTCCTTGATTTCCTTTTCACTAAAATTTCTTACTTAAATATCTATTGGCAATCGTTGTAGGCGAATCCACTCTATGAGACAGACACCTTCTTTTTTAAATTCTTTTTGTTTGTTTGTAAGCTTTCTGGTCTTGTTGTGAAATAAAAAAATATTTCAATTTTTAGGTTATTTATTAACCGACGTTTCGACCATGTCTATGGTCGATTTCAAGGTATTGTAGATAATAATTTTTGACCAACTCAGAAAGAAATTACATAATTGAAAAACTAATTTTTAACTTACTTTTGAAAATATGTTTGTAAAAAACAAAAATTTGTTTGACAAGAAGCACAAGTTAACAACATTAGTGACAAAATAATTAATTTGAAAAACACTGGACGTCCATATTAATTTTAATAAATAAACACGACGTTACACAACCATAATTGAGTAAAACTATGCTGGAACCGAACACCTGTATTCCTTTGTAAAAAGTTGAGATTGAAACTTCTGTTATTTTAGCAAAAGCTGATTTTTTTTTTGATATAATACTTTATGCTGACCATGTATTTCTCTTGTTTGGTTGTATTAATTGTATCTCATCGCCGCAATCGTTTTGGCTAAAATAAAAGCTTGCAAAACACGCTGACTCATTTTTTTGCGTGTGGAGAAGAAAGAAATTTTTTTCCCATACCACGTGAGCTTTGCCAGGTCGTTTTAATCAGGCTTCACGAACCGCAATTTGCTGATCTGGAATAATGGTAGTCATACATTACATTTTCTGGCTGTTCTATAAGTCATGCAATCACGTGAGTCAACCTAGGAAGAAAAACGTGCCCAAAGAAGAGAATATTTCGTTTTTTTGACGTGGATACGTCTTGGATTTTGGTTATGGGGGTACAAATTAGAAAATCGGCTTGCTGTCATGATAACAAATTTGCAATCGATGATACTCGATAGTTTGTAGGGACATCCGAACAGAAACTGTGTTATAAGATCCGGCCTACATTAAAGCATTGTTTAGGGTTTTTGGTTATGTTAAACTATATTCAATTATTTTTTTAAAGATCAAAATCAAAATTTTTACTGCCGCTGCTATGCTGTGTTTGTTGCTTGTAGTACAGATTTCACATTTATACTCTTTTTATGCTCTTCCTTTGTGTGTATTGAATCTGATGTATTGAATGTCATGTTATTTCGTTCTTTTCACTCTTAACGGCAAAAGCATTTGGTGTGGTTTCCGACTCTCGTTCTTGGGAACGAAAATGATTTCTATTTAAGTTTTCGCTTCTTGTTCAAAGCGGTTTGTGGGTCTCGCATAAAAATGAATGAAAGCCTTAAGCGATGGCTGTTGGTTATGATGCACACACATATATAAGTATGTATTTCATTAGTAAGAGAGCGATATTTCGCTCCCAGCATTAAAGTTCTGTTCAGGGTTGTGACTTTTGATTTTCGAAATCGTAGTAAATCGGCCGAAAAATAGTAGTAGAATCGATGAAATAGTAGTAAATTTATGTAAAACCTTCGTCATTATATATATAACTAATTTGAACGAAAGACTAGAAATGGGAGTGTTTTGAACACTGTATGTATGATATTTATTTCATACTTCTCTTATCATAAACCAATTATAAATAAAATTTTTATACCCGTATGGTGAAGCCGAATATCTCAAAAACGGTGCATCTTATCAAAAAAGTGCAAGAACAAAAGTTATTTAGGATATGATTCTACATAAAACACCCATACATCAAAATCCGATTGGAATAAATTTAAAAAAATCTTATTGGAAAGTTTGACTTCAAGGTGGAATTTTGATACGAATATCATATCACCATACGGGTTTTCAATAATTGCCAAATTGGCAATTATAACTTTTGTTATGTTTTAAATAAAAATTTGTTTCCTTAATTTCCTTTTCACTAAAATTTCTTACTTTAATATCTATTAACGATTGTTGTAGGCGGATCCACGTCTTCTGGCCATCTCTACGAGACAGACACCTGCTTTTTTTGAATAAGGGAACATTGTCGTATAACAATATGGCGCCCAACGGGGTTGTTGAGGGTTCAAAAGATCAGAAGCTTGCTTGTCTCAATTAACTCCAAGAAGTAAAGTTGTTGTTGTATCAGGAACATCTATGATATTAAACATGCGGTGAAAGATTACTCCAAGAAAATTTTCAATTTGATTTCTTTCAGATAAGTTTTAACGGTATTCTCTTCAATATGCAGTTTTACATTATTTTCAAAAAATTTGATGTGTTTTAACGTCTTGTGGGTAGCATAGTTTTCGCAGGTTACGATAACTATCAAATAGCTGTTGATCATCGCAAATTCTGTGTCGATAGATCCAAACAGCTGATTCTTTAATTAACAACCTTCGATTACGTGATTTGATTACATATGATTGATATAGATCAATCAAATGTTGTAATCGGACCGATCAGAAATCCATATTTCAAATCATGGCAAGATTGCTGAACTACGCTCATAAATGAAGAACGCGTCCCATATCGCTGTGACATTTTGAATGTTATATTTGAATGTTATCGTCGTTCGATTAACATCTATAATAGTTAGATCCCTTTGCGCACGTTGATTCCCTCATTTTATCAATGGAGCATCGCTGTTGTATATTTTTGTAGTATTCTCGGGAAATACGATCACTACTACCGTAAAGCTCAAAGTTCTTGACTCGCTTTTAATACTTTTTATTCATGGGAAAAAGGAGGTGTCTGTCTTGTAGAGACGGCCAGAAGACGTGGATCCGCCTACAACAATCGTTAATAGATATTTAAGTAAGAAATTTTAGTGAAAAGGAAATTGAGGACACAAATTTTTATTTAAAAATAATTTTATTTATATTTGGTTTATGATAACAGAAATATGAAATAAATATACATAGGGTAGGAGCGGGCTTTCTTGAATTATCGGGCATGTTGAATTATTGCCAAATTTAAAAAAGCTATCCAGTCAATTGTTTTGAAATTTTAGTATATTGGTAGTATTAATGTCCTCTACTTGCCATAAAATTTTGACAGCGATACCTTATTTATATCGTGAGTGACAGGAATATGTGTGTTTTTGGCTCTAAAAGTAAATATTAGACTATACAATGATTTACCCATTTCTCATACAAATTTTTGTCAATCTGGAAATTTTTTGTATTAAAAGTGTTGTGCAACACCTCTAGAATAAAAAAAACCTCGTGAGACATTCAAATTTATTGTTTTTGTGATTTTTCTAAGAGAAAATATCAAAAAAGTGGGTTGCGGGTAAGTTGAATAACGGCTTGGCGGGCAAGTTGAATCATTTTTTTCTTACGTATTTTTTGTTTTTTTGACGTTTGTTTCACATTTCCCTTGTTCTTTTATCAATTTTTGTTTGTTTCTTGATGATTTTTTACATTTTTTATAAAAACGCAGCAGGAAAACAATCAAAAATTGGACAACAAAAAAAAAAAAAAAATGAAATAAGCGATTAACTAAATCGTAAATTTCATTGTTTTTTTCATATTTACATTATGTTATGTATATTTAAAATTTTTACTTAATAAAATACTTAAAAATAACGTTTTTTCATTCTTAAGTATGGAAAATGTATGGAAAATTACAGTTATTCATCTTACCCGCACCACTTGTAAATCGGCGGGCATGTTGAATCACCCTTTAAATTGACCTGAAGGCCAGTTAATAAAACATTTAAAAAAAAGTTCTTCTATCAAATGTAGTCAAGGTATCACTCTATCGAATGGCTTAACCATTGGAGCGATATGTGACTTTATGTGCGCGCTACAACCTAAATTCTAAAAAGTAATTCAACAAGCCCGCTCCTACCCTACGGTGTTCAAAACGCTCCCATTTCTAGTCTTTCGTTTTGCTCCCAAGGAGGAATTGAAATCAATGGAAAATAAAAATCACTGTCTAGAGAACGAAATTCAGCATTTCAGTAAAACGCTCCAAAGAACGAGAAAAAATTATGGTTTTTACGTTCTTGCTCTTAAGATCTTTACATTTGCGTTTTGTTTTTACTTTCTTTGAGAACAGAACTTTAATGCTGGGAGCGAAATATCGCTCTCTTACTAATGAAATACATACTTTTATATATATGTGTGCATCATATCCAACAGCCATCGCTCGAGGCTTTCATTCATTTTTATGCGAGACCCACAAACCGCTTTTAACAAGGAGCGAAAACTTAAAAAGAAACAATTTCGTTCTTAACTTGGGAGGCTGACGAAACATGTGCATCGATCGTTCCGACTCCTACGAACAGTGCCGCGGAGCTCAAAATTTCTCTTTTTAGAGAACGTGTTATAAAGGGTCTTTCAATAAGGACATAACAATTTTGTATTTAAATAAAACACAGCCTGATATCTCGGCTGAAATTTATACCATGTGTAGTGGACATATTACATTTAAGTATGAAATTCGATGTCGTTCATATGGCCACCGCGAGCACGTTTGCTGATTGATTCTTTGGAGCAAATTTTCCACCACTCTTCCACACATATCGGCCGGAACATTGGCAATTTCGCGTTCGATATTGTTCCTGAGCTCCTCTAACGTTGTTGGCTTGTTGGCATAAACCAACGACTTAACATAACCCCATAAAAAGAAATCCAACGGCGTTAAATCGCATGAGCGAGGTGGCCATTCGACCGAACCATTTCTCGAGATTACACGATTACCGAACTTCTCTTTCAATATATCAATTGTTTGACCAGCTGTGTGGCATGTAAATCTAAAAAAACCTTAAAAATAAAAAATGTAAACCTTGACTGACGTTTTAGCATTGCCAGATTATAAAAAAAGTTGTAGGGTGCGTTTTTATTAAAATACAAAATTGTTATGTCCTTGTTGAAATACCCTTTATAAGCCTAACAAATAGGAGTAAAAAATTATATCCATTCAGAATCATTTATTTTATATTTAGCATCCTTACAAAATTGTAAAATATATGAAAAAAAAATTCAATTGAATTTAAATTCGTCTTAATATTCTCTGCTCACTTATTCCAATTCAGCAAAAAATAGTGTATATACAATTTGTTTTATTTTCATACACCATGCAATTATAGTACTCGCTTAGATAGCAGAAAACTCGCAGTTGAATCACTTCAAAACTGAACAAAAAGCTAAAGAGTGTCACTTTTCTTGATTTAATGTTTTAGGCGATTTTTTTTACTAAAGCTGATAGGACCAAAATTGTTTAAGACAAAGACAATCATACTAATATATAAAAATGAGTTGGTGTATGTCTGTCTGTTCCTCTTTCACGCAAAAACGGCTGAACCGATTGACTTGGAATTTGGCATGAGTGTCTGTGGTAGTTCTGGTTCCAACATAGGCATACGGAAAAGTAGCGAGAGGGGGGGGGGGGGGGGGGAGTAAGGGGAGGGGGTAAAGTGACTTCGAAACTTAGTTTTTGCGCTATGTTACTCTTTCGCGGGGAACCTACCGAGCCGATTGGCCTGAAGTTTAGCTCTAACATAGACCATCAAAAAAAAAACTTGAAAAAACTTAACCCGGCAACGAGGGGTATGCAAGCTAGTTACTTATAAATCTTCTCACAAAAAAATTGGTTAATTACCATCTTACAAAAAAAATTCCTATAAAAGAGTGACTAGAATAATGGTTTTTCTTAGAAATTTCTGAAATTTTCTTCCGCCATGGAAAATTTCCCTGCTGCGGTTCATTTTGTCCACAAATTGTGGGGAAAATATTGCTTTGTTTATGGGAACAAAATCGAATTGAAGCAACCGAATTTAGAACAGTCGAACTGTGTGAAATTAAATTTTTGTCCAGTTCTTTATCAAAGATTTTCAATTGCAGCATCAGTCGTAGAATCGTTTTACAAGACAATGAGAACAATAAAAAAATGTCAGTTGTGGTCAACACAAAACTTTCTTCTACAAAATCTACGACCCTGTGCAATTTACGTTATAGCCCTGTCGTATTGTCAACCCAATACAACCTCCCAATAAATTGTTGGTTCATCCAAAAATATCAAAAACGTACAAAATTTGAGATAACTTGAGAACGGTAAAAGATATCAATTTACGGTAAATGGCAAAAAGGTAGAAAATTTTAACATCTCCAATTCTTCCTTAAATTAATTTGTCGAAAAACCGTTAGTTTGCAAATTATTCGCAAAAACATGATTATACCCGTATGGTGAAACCAAAGGGTATATTAACTTTGCTTTACCGTTTGTAACGCCAAGATCCCGTCATCGCACAAAAAAATAAATTACACCAGTGTGTTTAGAATGATAAAAATATTTAATTTTTGCATGTCCGTCGGTCTGTCTGTCTGTCTGTCCGTCTGTCTGTCTGTCTGTCCGTCTGTCTGTCTGTGGCGCGGATTGCGGGCGCACGGATTGAGCTAGAGACTTGAAATTTTGCGTGGATCCGTTTTTCGTAAAATGCGAGGCTAAGTTCGTTAATGGGCAAAAATGGACCATTAGGGGGGGTACCCCCCATACGAACGAAATCGTTTTTTGTGAATATCTCATAAACGGTGCATCTTATCAAAAAAGTCCAAGAACAAAAGTTATTTAGGATATGATTCTACATAAAACTCCCATACATCAAAATCCGATTGGAATAAATTTTAAAAAATCTTATTGGAAAGTTTGACTTCAAATTGGAATTTTGGTATAACTGTTCGAATTTTGATACGAATATCACCATACGGGTCTCCAATGATTGCCAGATTGGCAATTATAGCTTTTGTTATGTTTTTTTACATATTAATGAAAATATCTCAATAACGGTAAAAGATAACGGATAACGGTAAGAAACAAAATTGTGCAGAACGCCATTCTCATTAATTCACTTCATACATTTAGTCAGCAAAACCCGTGAGTTTTCGAGATAATCGCAAAAAACTGTTTTTTTTTTATACCCGTATGGTGAAACCAAAGGGTATATTAACTTTGCCTTACCGTTTGTAACGCCAAGATCTCGTCATCGCACACAAAAATGAATTACACCAGTGTGTTTAGAATGATGAAAAAAGTTGAATTTAGCATGTCCGTCCGTCTGTCTGTCCGTCTGTCTGTCCGTCTGTCTGTCCGTCTGTCTGTCCGTCTGTCTGTCCGTCTGTCTGTCCGTCTGTCTGTCCGTCTGTCTGTCCGTCTGTCTGTCTGTGCCGCGGATTGCGGGAGCACGGATTGAGCTAGAGACTTGAAATTTTGCGCAGATTCATTTTTCGTAAAATGTGAGGCTAAGTTCGTTAATGGGCAAAAATGGACCATTAGGGGGGGTACCCCCCATACGAACGAAAACTTTTTATGCGAATATCTCAAAAACGGTGCATCTTATCAAAAAAGTGCAAGAACAAAAGTTATTTAGGATATGATTCTACATAAAACTCCCATACATCAAAATCTGATTGGAATAAATTTTAAAAAATCTTTTTGGAAAGTTTGACTTCAAAGTGGAATTTTGGTACAACTGTTCGAATTTTGATACGAATATCACCATAGATTGGCAATTATAGCTTTTGTTATGTTTTTTTTTTTAAATAACGGTTTATCTCGATAACAGGTTGAGATATCGAGTTATAGATAAAGACAAAAGTGTGGGAAATTTTATTTTCTCCAAGTTTTGTCATACTTAAGGCCACTAAAAAACGCGTAGTTTGGGAGTAAATCGAGAAAAACGAAATTGCGATTTTTGAAAAACCGCCATTTTGGATACTTCCGGTTAACGGATTTCCACCAAAAGTTGATAGGATAGTCCCATTTCAGGACCCAACATGCCTATAAAATTTCATGGCGCTAGCTCTATTAGTTTTTGAGAAATCTTGTACACAGACTGACAGATAGACTGACAGACAGACAGACTGACAGACAGACAGACTGACAGACAGACAGACAGACTGACAGACAGACTGACAGACAGACTGACAGACAGACTGACAGACAGACTGACAGACAGACTGACAGACAGACTGACAGACAGACTGACAGACAGACTGACAGACAGACTGACAGACAGACTGACAGACAGACTGACAGACAGACTGACAGACAGACTGACAGACAGACTGACAGACAGACTGACAGACAGACTGACAGACAGACTGACAGACAGACTGACAGACAGACTGACAGACAGACTGACAGACAGACTGACAGACAGACTGACAGACAGACTGACAGACAGACTGACAGACAGACTGACAGACAGACTGACAGACAGACTGACAGACAGACTGACAGACAGACTGACAGACAGACTGACAGACAGACTGACAGACAGACAGACTGACAGACAGACTGACAGACAGACTGACAGACAGACTGACAGACAGACTGACAGACAGACTGACAGACAGACTGACAGACAGACTGACAGACAGACTGACAGACAGACTGACAGACAGACTGACAGACAGACTGACAGACAGACTGACAGACTGACAGACAGACTGACAGACAGACTGACAGACAGACTGACAGACAGACTGACAGACAGACTGACAGACAGACTGACAGACAGACTGACAGACAGACTGACAGACAGACTGACAGACAGACTGACAGACAGACTGACAGACAGACT